>RJWT010021210.1:0-17675 GCA_004365215.1 Cuniculus paca | reverse complement strand
CTCTGTCATCCTGCCCCTCTCAGTTCCTGAAGGAACAGTGCTCGGTATCCATCTGCCCCCATGATTTCATGAGGGACAGGCTAGAGGTACAGTGGCACAACCCTAAGCCACCAGTGCCCACAAGAGGACAAGCCTCACCATGAAGAACAAGGGCCACGCCCACCCGCACCCTTTCCGAGAACCGAGACAGCTCAGAAGCCCACCCTACTCCCAGGTCATCCGGGTCCCACCAGAGAGACGAGAAAACGGAAGTGAGCACCAGTAACAGCAACAGGACCAACCCCAGGTCAGCTGGCAGGTGGCTAAGATTCCTACCCTGTTCCAGGGTGAAAATCTTAACCCCAGACAAGGCAGTGGACAGTGAGGGCTACACATGACCCACACCAGAGTTCCTGGAATTTTAGTTTCCTCCTGGGGAGTCCTGCCCACATCCAGGTTAGTCCAGCACATGGCTCTCACCTCTCATCACAAATATGGTGACTTCCAATCAGTCCGCATTTACATCATCCAGTCCTTCAAAAGAAAAAAGCAACCAAAACAGGCCTCTAACTTCGAACAGATGGAACACATAAATTAAGAAATCAACAACAATGAAAAAAGTCATCTAGAGAACAGGCTGGCTCAAATCTTAGGGGACTGAGCTCCCAGGAGTCCTGCAGCTCTTCCAGCTCAGGGCTGAGGGAACAAGATAATCGTGACTCTGGCAAAAAAAGGAGGCACCTGGCTCTCGTCTGTCCACACAGGCCATACACACCAGACACCCTCACTGTCCTCCGACACCTCCAGCAGCCCCATGAAGAAGGGACACTGCTTACCCCATCACCCAGAGGAGCAGGCCAAGGCTCATGAGACTCAGGCGACTCAGGATCTGGCCCTGGGGCTAGGCCAGCCCAACTAGTGTTCAGGGCCAGGTGCCACACAGCTGGGTGGTAGGTGGCATACAAAAGAGCAAGGCTGGTCTCCAACCCTAGGGCCTCAGTGGGATGGGGCACCCTGAGATGCCTGTAGAAAACCACACTCCCCCCAGTAACAGAATCCTGGACACCACACCACCTCCTCTCAGCCACATACAGTCGCCCACCGGGGATTTTGCGCACCTTGGGACCTCCCGCGAAGCAAAGGTTCTGGCAATCATGGAGACCAAGGGACAGCCTCTGAACTCCTGCCACTGCCAACAATTCAGAAAGAGAATCACAAAACCAAAGGGGAGGGGGAGAAGGAATGGATGGGGGCGCGGAGGAGGGGAGAGAACCTGGAGAGCTGGTTGTCAAGTGGTCAGCTGTCCTTCCTGGAAACCCCGACTCCACCCGCCCACCTCACCACACCTGGCGTGCTCTGATGTACAAAACGCTCCAGCCTCCGGGATGTCAGCCGCCAAGGTGTCTGTGATTGCAAAAGACTGGGAGCAGACTACACGTCCCCAAGAGACATCACTACTAACAAACCACAAGCCATCCAAGGAATAGCACGAAACAGAAAAAAAAAAAAAAAAAAAGACAAGGAAGCTCTCTGTTTGCCATGAGGAATTATCTTCAAGACGTCACCATGTGAAATATACAAGTGCAAAACCCTCTATTTTGTATACAACTATTTGTGTTAAGAACAACATCCAGGGAAAGAATGTGTGCTTGTGTATACACAGAATGAACGTAAAGGAGCCGTGAGAAGATGACCACAGCATGGCCACAGGTCAAGGGCAGAGATAGCCAGGGGTTGGGCTGAGGAGGAGACTCTTTTCCACTGTGTCCCTCAGGTCTGTGCCAGGAGCCTGTACCATTCTCGAAACCTAGAAAGACAGTTTATTTTCTAGACAATAAGTAGCTCTCTAGTTGCTGGCTTTCCCAGTGCTGATACAAAGAGGATACCTGGTAAAAACGCAAATCAACTGGTGGGGGAAACAAAGCAGAGGAGAACTCAGGGTTTACCAAGAAAAGCTCCCAAAGCCAGGCGTGGTGGCCCACGCCTGTAATCCCAGCACTCGGGAGGCTGAGACAGGAGGATCGTCGTGAGTTCCAGACCAGCCTGGGCTACAAATGAGCTCAAGGCCAGCCTGAACGGCATAGTGAGACCCTGTCTCAAAAACACCAGGACCGGGGATCTAGCTCAGCGGTCTAAGCGCCTGCCTGGCAAGCGCAAGGTCGTGAGTTCAATCCCCAGTGCTGCAAAAAAAAAAAAAAATTATACCTGGAGACAATTTTTATAGACTCTAAAATCCATTTTCTTTATACAGACTGGATGACTAACTTTGGGGCAGAGATCTGCATTACTAAGTTCGGGGCACAGGTCTAGCCTATAATTCATAAACTTGCATTTCCAAAGCTGGACCCCCAGTGAAGCAGCGGGGAGGTGGGGCGGTCCTTTGCAAAGGACCCCTGTCTCCAGAAGTCCAAAGAGAATACATCCTTGGGAAATTTAAACTACAGAATGAGCCATCCTTTCAGGGGAATAGGGATCAAAATCAGAAAAGAGGTAGCATTTGCCACCTGAGTGGACAATGGAAGGGTTAACTAAGGAATTGGGGGCACTGGCTAAAGAAGAAAAACATGATGAGCGGCCTCCCAGTGGGTGTCAGAGCACCTGGGAGCATCACACCCATCAAGGAGCAGGCAGGGCCTAAGAAGCAGGAAAACAATGTAGGCTGGGGCCACGCATGCCCAGAACGCAAAACCCAGCCTTTACCCATGGACCAATGGCTCCCAATCAACGGGCAGATGACCCGAGAATCACTGCAAGAGCTCATCAAAACGATTACTAGCAGGTCCCCTCCCAAGGATGCTGATTCGGGAGGTCTGGGCAGGGCCTGGAAGGTTTGTCACACCTCCAGATACAGACAGGCAGGGAAACAGCTGCTCATCCACAAGGGACAACGCTGCTGCGGACTTGACTTTGATGTGCAAACTTGGTCTCGCTGTGCAGGTTCGATTTGCTGGAGGAGGGTATGCACTCAGGAGCAGCCAATCAGGTCTTGGGACAAGTAAAGGAGACAGAAGAACTAGAAACAGCAGAAAAAAGCGGGCTGAGGCCACACACTAGGACACTGCAGGGAGATGGCAGCAGTTCACTTTCCAACTCTGGTCGTGCCAGGCAGTGATCAGAAGTCCAGGACTCATCCTAGCAGACAGGTCTCAATGCAGTGTGGGAGGTAGGAGGAAGCAGAGGAGGGAGGAAGCCCCCAGCATTACATGGGACTGGCCCCAACTGCACCAGGCACCCCAGGTTTACATCTGCCACATGGGGAGAGCCAAGCACCCATCCCAGAGGGCTCTGGGGGAAGAAGAGCCCAGGCCCAGCACATCACCTGGCTATACTGGGGACACAGACGTGGTTACCTTTACTCTGCTACCCTTCCTTTGGGCAATGCCCCTCCACTATCCCACATGATTCAGAGGGACTACACCCCCACCCCAGAGGCAGGCACACGGACGCCCATTGAACTTGGCTGCAGGATTGATGTGGTACCCATCCAGGCCAGGCCAGTCCTGATTCTCCCCAGCACAGGTCCTGGGGAGCTATCAATACCACATACAGCTCTGCTGGGAAACACTGGATGACATCATTGCCTCTGAATGCCCAGAATCTGGACTAGACAGAGGCCAAACCAGGAGGAAAGGCCTGTGGGAGCAGAGAAAGGGCTTCACGCTCCCGCCGGAGTGTAGCCCACAGCCCAGAGCTAATGGCCATGCAGGAAGGGAAGTAGGTAATTACACAAGAGGGACAGCAAAGCACAGCTCACTCAAGCAATTTGTAGCCCAGCTTGGTAACTGGCAGGTTTCAGGCGCCCAGAATAACAGGGTCCTTCAGCACCCTAAGGTACCAGGCACATGGAGAACATCCCTGGATTACCTCCCCACCTTTCCCTACCTGCGGAGGACAAGGCCGGCTGCATACCATCCAGAGCTCCTCAAGTCCCCCAAAGATGTGGGGCTCCTCCTTCACCCCTGTGTGTAGATAGCACATTGCTCCCCCTGCTTCTGAAGCCACCCGGAATTGCCCGTCCTCCTCAGAGTCCCATACCCAGCCCTGGGCACGCAGCAGGGGTGCCTGGCTCCGCAGCACTGTCCCCTACTCGGTTCAGGGCTCAGGTGCCGAGAGTGGCACCAACACTGTGGATTAGGATCACCATCCCCACCCCCCTACACCCTACCCCATGGTCAGGCATGGCCATAAGACTTGTGTTGGCCAATGAAATGTGACAAAGGGTGACCACATCACCTCCGGGAAGTTGCATTCAACTACCAGTACGGGACCTGCTAGCTGGTCCTCCTGACCTCAAAAATGAAGGAACACACAGGGGCGCCTCCAGCCTCCAAAGCCACCTAAGACTTACAAATCTGGCGGAGCGGCAATGAAACCAGGCTGGGAGCCAAAACAAAACGTGATTTGAGAGGACTTTGACCCAGGGCTGTTCTCAGCTGGGGGTGATCTGGACCCTGCCCCCAGACATTTAGCAATGCCTGGACATTTTATTTTTTTTATTGTTGAAACTGGAGGAAGCTCTGTAGTCATCCAGTGGGTACAGGTCCTACAAAGCACAGGACAGAACCCTAAAAACAGAATTATCTGCCCTAAACTGTCAGCATTGTACACGGAGCTACTGCAGCGAGGACACAGTTCTGAAGAGCCAGCGGATGGAGAGTGGACTCTGGGTGAGCTGGTCTCACACCTCTGGGGATGTCTGTCACCGCAGCTTCACCTGGACTATTCCGCTCACAGATGTCAGGAAACTCATCCCACGTCCACATCCCCAAATGCTTGGTGCAAAGCCGGACGTGGGGACATTTGTAAGTGCAGTCTCGGAGGCACTGGGTGGAAAGCGGGGCCCAGGTCCTCCTCTCAAACCCTCATGAGAGGACCCCTCTCTAGAACCACCAGCTTCTGGCCCAAGTCTGTGCCTTTGCACAAGCTGTCCCCTCTAGGATCCCCGTCCCCACCTGGCAAACGGCAGCTCATCCACCATCCCAATCACCACCCTCACCCAGGGATCCCTTCCTACCTCAGCAGGCCAGGGACAGAGGTCAGGGCTCTTCGGTCACACAACCAGCTGACACTGAAGGCGCCACCCTGCCTGCCTGCTCCCTCCCTGGCATCTTGGCTCCCTCGCTGATTATTTTATAATTTGGATTTTCCTCCTAATAACAGTGCCAGAAACTGAATTGGCCCAATATAGACAACATACAAAGAGAATTTTAAAACCAGTACGAACATTTGAATTGTTTAGATAGCTCCAGAGAACAACCAGATAAACTAGAAGCAGAAGCTGCTATGTCATTTTTATGGGGGGAAGGGAGTTCCTCGCTTGATTGGATGTCACCACTCGCCTTAACTAAAGACATCATGCTGGGTGCCCCACTCGAGGAAAGCAGGCAGGCAGACCCCAGGCGCAGACCCCCTCCGCACAGACACAGCTGCCTGGGTGGCGGTCACACCTGGGAGAGGGAGGCACGGTGGGGGACCGGAGGGTGAGTTTCAGGCCTTCCTACCCCGCTGCCCACGGGCCTGCCCGGCACTCACAACACACCCTGTTCTGTCCACTCGGCTGTCTTAAGCCCAGCCTGCTGAGTGAAGTAAGCTTCTGAGGCAGGCAAAAGATGCTCTGAATGGGCAGCTCCCTCTGGGGAGCCTGGGAAGAGGAGATGTGTACCCCAAAAAGTATGCATTTTCCAGCAGCTCCCCTCAAGGTAGGCTCACTCTTAGAACAGTAGCCCTGCGTACGCAGCCTGAATTGTGCACGCAGACAATTTTGGCAAGGCTGCGGTCACAGAAGGTACGGCTAACTCGCCCTGCGACAGAAAATTCCCTGCT
Organism: Cuniculus paca; assembly: GCA_004365215.1. NCBI lineage: Eukaryota > Metazoa > Chordata > Mammalia > Rodentia > Cuniculidae > Cuniculus > Cuniculus paca. Next base: position 11,873 of record RJWT010021210.1, on the reverse strand, counting down.
GGCCCTGGATTCCAAGACCGCGACAGGGACTCTTCAAGCCCCTGAGTTTAGGAGGCCCGGACCAATTGCTGTGCTTCCAGCCACAGACACAGAGATCCTTCCTCTCTGATTTTCATCAAATGTTTGCAGGGCAGTCAAGCCCGGCCCTGGTCAAGACACGGAGGGGGCCCCAGGCCACAAGCTCAGCCTGGAGATGCTGGTGACTGCAGGGAAAGTGAGGAAAGCACAGCTGTGGCTATGTGCCTTGGGGTCCTAGACAGAGCCACTATGCGGGGCCAGCAGAAGGCAGGCAAAGGTTCCAAAGAGCTCCTAGGCAGCCCAGCCCTGCAGGCGACAGGAGGAAGGCAGCCAGGGCATGCCCAGCTGCAGGGCAAAGGCCAGGTCTCCAAGCAACGGGATTTCCTGAGCCCCTCTTGTCTGGAGCACCGAGCTGCTGTCACATCAAAGCAAAGACAAGAGTCAGAGCCAGGCATGGTGGCTCACGTCTGTGATCCCAAAGCCCAGGAGGCTGAGGCAGAAGGATCACCATGAGTTCAAGGCCAGCCTGAACTACACGGTGAGTCCTTGTTTCAAAGAACAAAAAACAAACAAAAAAGATGACTCTGCCCTCCCATCTCAACTAATTTAAATCACCAAGTACCTGGTCTGAATATCTCCCCATCCCTCAGGATGCCAGGTGGGAAAGAAATCCCAAGGAGTCAGGCAATGACCCTCATCTCCTGTGTGTGACGAGGACAGGGAGTCATGAAGCCTGGCTCTGACGCCCACTTGGCCACAAGCTCCTCTGACCTTGACCCAGGTGCTGCCCGCTGTGTGGGGTCCGAGGAAGCAGTGTGCACAGTGTGTTCACATCCGACTGCTGCTGCGATGAGTCCCACGAGCCTCACAAACATGAGTGCACCCCTACGGCTCTGGGTCGGAGTCTAGACCGTCAGCAGGCGGCCTTCCTTCCGGAGGTGCTGGGAGGACCCGTCCTGCCCTGTCCTCTCCATTTTGGGCCCTGTCCACATTCTTTGGCTCCTGGCCACATCACAGACTGACCTCTGCTTGCATGGCCACATCTTTTCCCTCTGGCCATCCAGTCTCCTCCTTATCGGGTCTCTGGTGACTGCATGGTAACCCAGGGTCACCAGCCATCCCCAGGTCCTAACTCAATCACCTCTATGATCACACTGGCCCCTTTTAGCACTAAGAAAACCTCAGCTGCACCCTCCCGGTGTCCGGTGCAGGAACAGAAATGGAGGCTCTGTCTAGGATAGTGGCGAAGAACCCTGGCATGCGTGCTACAGCGGCCTGTTCGTTATCACTGAAAGCTCTAGGACCTCACGGCCTTCAACACCCAACCAAGGAGGACGCTGCTGCTCGGGCTCGCATACGCGCACTGGGTACGACCAGACATTGCCACCAGGGTCCCTGATGGAACAGCTGTGAAGAGCCGTCAAGAGCTAGGCAGTGAGGAGGGAACCAGGGAGAAGGAGACCTACAGCCCCAGGCCTAGGAGCTATAAAGCAGGGAGAGGGCCTTTGAGTGCATTTTGAGGTCCCGAACAAATGCCCAGGCCAGCCATGCACAAACTCGTGGCCACCTGGCTCCCTGAACTTTGCCTCCCTTAACCCTGCCAAGTGCTCTGGGCCCAGTATCAGGACCCGTCAAGCTCCCCATTTACAGGTTTCTCCTTCCTGGTCCACAGAGTGGGCGAGAAGGAAGTGGGGACTGGCTCTGCTGCTGGGAGTCATGGCGACAGGCCCGAAACAGCTGGGCTAATCCCTCAGAACCCTATGACAAAGTAACACCAAGAGCCAGGGCCCTAAAGAGAAGCGGGAAATGCCAAAAAGAAATGTCTAATTCCAACCAGAAGGGAAAAACACCTGTTTTGACAAAAGGTACAGATGTCTGTCCAGGAGGATCTCCCTGCTGTCCCTGCACCCCGCACAGGGACCACTGTGACAGGTGCCCATTTCCCCATGCCCTGTCTGTTCCTCTCACCCTGGCTCCATACACCACCCGGGCTGGTTCCTCCACACTCCAATCACCTGGCCCTCTGCTGCAGCACCCCCGCCCCCGTGCCTGCCACCCAAGACACCAAGGCCTCTCCCAGGAACGGCCCTCTCAGAAGGCAGCACAAGAGGACGGCCACTGCAGAGCCCCGGGGTCTGGCAGGGCAGTGGGCAGAGGCCCAGGGGCCCAGCAACACCTGCCTTCTCCGAGCCTGAGCACCTCCCTAACTAGGGCGAGGCAGAACGCCTGTGTTCCAACCCTCAACTCACTCCGGATGGACGCAGGGTGCTGTAACCGTCTAACATCCCCAACTCTCAGGAGAACCTAAGAGAGAAAGGAAGGGGCCCAGTAGGCAGGGAGCACAGTCAGGGTTCTCGCAGATGAAATCCCTGCGCCTCACGGGCTTCCTCAGGAACCGCCTTCCGACCCACAGCTTTTATTATTCACTCTCTCACTTCACACATTCCGGTTGAGCACCTACAATGCGGCAGGCCGTTTTCCTGGTGGGGACACAACAGTGAGGACACGTCCAGCTGCTCCCAGGGAGCTCACAGCATGGAGGCAAACACCTGAAAGTACAATGACTTGTGTCATGCTCTGCAGGAAAGCGGGAGAGGCGGGGGCTGCAGCGGGACTCGCATCTGCAAAGGTCCCTGGTGCACTTTAAACCTAAAATGACCCCCAAACCTCACGCGTTTGGAACGTGACTGAATTACACGGCTTACAGCTGACTTGCGGTTGGGGTGCAGGTTCCGCCTGGAGGAGGCGGATCACCGGGAGCGCGGCCCGGAAGGGTCTGTCCCCCTCCCCGGCTCCTCCCTTCTCCCTCTGCTTCCACGAAGCTTTGGAGTGAGCAGCTCTCCTCCGCCATGCCCCTCTCTGCCATGCTGTCTCCTCTTTGGAGCCGGCCAACCATAGACTGAAACGTGAGCCAAAACAAACGTCTCCTCCTGTAATGGGTGTCAGGTACTGTGCCTCGGTGAGGAGAAAAGTAATTAAGGCAGTCTGAGCAGGGAGAGAGTTTAGAGCAGCACGGTTTGGAACTGGGTAAATTTTGATGACTGAGCCACAGGGGGTAGGGACAAGAGGGACAACTAGAGAGTGACAGGAGGTTCTTCTATGGTTAGATCGCCTGAGCCCACAGATTCCCCCTTTGGGTTAAGCTCATGTCACTTGCATCCCCAAAAGTCCATTCCACAGTCCACACTGAACTGTCATAATCCATCACTGCCACCAACCTGTACCTCCTGTCTTGCAAACGGACATCAGCACCCAGCCTGCAGCCCAGGCCAGAGTCTCACTGATCCCCTGCCCTGACAGTCACGGCAAACAAGGTTTCACACACAGGTCACCATGGTGTTTGAGATCACAGGGGAATCAGGAGGAGATACAGCCCAGCGTTGGTGGCCCATTGCCCAGCTACATGGCTACCACAGGCTGGAAGGAAAGGTGGGGAGGAGGAAAGCAGCCTCGCTCTCAGCCGCAGGAGGCAAGAGAATCTCCACTAACACCGGCTGGCTGATTGCACGTAATTATGAAAGGAAAGTGTTCTTTAAAATTAGCTTCCCAAATGCAGATATAATTTCAAGTGTCCCTTGCAGTGTGATTACAGCGCCAGCCCAACAAATGTTTTACCAGCAGCACAGATAGTTCAGGCCCCTGCAGGCAAAAAATAACAAAGCCATCACAGGCGCCAAGCAGACAGCTCCCAGCACCACGCCTCCAGCTCTGGGAAACCCAAAGCAGACCCCACCTTCTCCCTGCACAGCGGGCCCAAGCCCTGCCCGGGGGCGCCAGGCACATCTTCCGTCTTCCACACACTCTGCTTCAGTTTTCAGGGCCTCTGATGTTCACACTCAAATGCCAAGAGCAACTAGTTAATGAGCACAGCTTCACCTACTACGCGCCTCCTGTGGGCCAGGTGCTGCCTCTACACCTCAGTTTTCCCATCCGTAAGTGACAACAGTGCATGACTCGGTGGCACTGCCAGAAGGCTAAACAGCAAAGCTGGCCCAGTGAGCATCCAGCCCATTGCCACCACCCCTCATTTAGTCCCCACAATGGCAGAGGCCTCCTCCTTCGATCAGGAATCCAATGATAAAGGATGCAATGCTAGCTCTGCCCAAGTCCGAACTCTCATCACACTGGGTCCCTGCTAGGATCAGGGGCTGGTGAAAGTGGTGACACTCTGCACCTCTCAGTCCACCACTCCTGGGAGGAGCCGCGTGCACTCCGCCCTCCCCTCTTCAGGATCTGCAGGCTCTGGCTGGGTGGCTGGCCTCCATTACTCCCCTCTCCATGCGGCAAGACTACAGCTCTGGGCCCCCGGCCTCACTGGGCTGTCCCACACACAGAAGAACCAAAGGACCAGAACTGCAAGGGGTTTTTCTGAGATCACAAGACACTGAGAGAAAGACAGTCATCCACCAGGAGTCCCTGAGGGGGCAGGGCCACACACCATTATCCCCATCATCACCAGCATCATGGAAGGGCCATCCCACCAGCCCCTTCTGGAACTCAGGAAAGCCACTGTTCAGAGAGGTGAAAGGCCAGGTTAATAGTCCCTAGCAAGGCACAAAGATCATCTTGATTTTCCAGTCAGGCATTCCAGCCCCATGACGTGAAGTCTGTCTTGGATACTTTTCTCTCATTGCTGAGACAAAATACTGAATCCCCAAAATGAAGGAAGGAAAGGTTTATTTAGCTCAGTTTGTGGAGGTTTCAGTCCATAGTCAGCTGGCTCCAAGGCAGGGTGGCGTGGCACAGGGGCAACACTTGAAGGCAGCAGCCAAAGCAAAAGGGGGAAGAGCAAGCCTCTTTTTCCTGCCTTACATTGTGTGCAGGCCACTCCCCACCTCCAAGGCAGGTGTAGCACTCACAAAATCGCTGTGCCCTCCTCTTGCACAGGATGAGGATATTTACAAACTAAGGATCCTGGCTCCCTGCTGAGTCTCTCAGTTAAACTTCTAAACTGCTCAACTTGACACAGTGTATCAACCATAACAAAGTCCTTACTTGGTAGCACTAAGGCTGAAGACACATTATAGCTTATATCTAGATGTCCCCCCAAAGCCTCATGAGCCCACAGGTAAGACTTTTGGGAGGTGACTGGACCATGGTTGAGTGATGCTGCCTCAGTCCATGAAGGGTTTACAGCTGGCAGTGATGCCTGCTGGGAAGAGGCAGTCACTGTGGGTGTGGCCCGGGAGGGTGTATATACATACATTCCTTCTTCTCCCCTGATGCCGCTCTGCTTCCTAACTGCCACACCATGAATTTTTTCTCCTCCGCCATGCCCTTCCACCCTGCCTTGGAGCCAGCTGACTATGGACTGAAACCTCCACAAACTGTGAGCTAAATAAACCTTTTCTCCCTTAACTTGGGGGTGTCAGGTAATTTTGTACCAACAATGAGAAAGTAAGACAAGGCAGAAACACAGGTGTTCCCACCCCCGTGCTGCATCAAGCACCCACAAGCACAGTCCACCACAGCTTGACTCGTTCAAGCAGGGGCAGTGGGTCGGTCACTGAGCTAGCCAGACCAGCCACCTGGAAATCATGCAGGACAGGTGCAACAAAGGCAGGCTGCAACCAGGAGTAAACTATGTAGAACCTCCAGCCAGTGCTTCTCAGCTGAGTGACTCTGACCTTTCTGGAGGATATCTGGAAAATTTCTGAGACATCTTTGGTCTGACAGTTGGGGAGAAGGGTGATCCTGGTATCCAATGGACAGGAGATGCTGCTGGGTACAAGTGGTGGGCAGGGCCCACAGGGGAACCCAGCCAAAGCTGGGCATGATGTGGTACTAGCTAAAGTCAACCAAGCCAGACAATGTCCTCTTCCCCATGATGCCTGGGGGCCTCTGCTCCCTAGGCCTCACTGGGCTTCCAAGAGCCAGGACCCTCCAGGGGGCAAGGCTGGAAGGGCAAGCACCCCTGCCTCTAGCACACTCCCCAGGTCCCAGGCAAGCTGCCCACCAGCCACAGGTCAGCCACCCCTCCTGCCGGGGCACTGCTTCCCAGACTCCTCCAGAACACCTCACCCAGTCGACTGGCACCGCCGCCTTTCTGACTGCTGCTCTGCCAGGTCCTCACATCAAAACCCCACACCCTCCGCACACTCATTGCTGTCAGTCCCCATGCCCAAAAGGCAGCTCCTTAAAGAGGGACTCTCTTGCTGCTGCCTCAACTCACAGCCAGACACAAGCAGGCTCAGTACCCTTTTCCCAACAATATCATGCAGGAAGATACAACCCGCACATTGAAAAGCACATCCCAGAGGACAAGGCCTGTACCACAAGGGCAGACCTGGTGTGCAAGGCTGCCCCGCACAACCGAGGTCAACCCTCAGCCACTAAGCCAGGCTGTTTCCAGCCCTTGGCATTGAGCACTGCATGCAGAGCTCCAAGGCCCTCTTCTCCCCCGTGCCCCTCACCTGCATGTCCCAGCCAGTCAGCCCCTGCCCTCGAGCCTCCTGCCACCCTGGGCCCATGTTCAGGGGCAGCAGCTTTCCTCCACCTCCTTTTCACACTTGCGTGGGCAGTGCATGTGAGCAACTCCTGCAGGACCAGTGAAAATGCAGATTCCAGTCTGTGGATCTGGGGGTGCCTGGTGATTCGGCAGTTGTCACAAATTCCTAGGGTGTTGAGGCTGCCTGCCCTGGACCTATATCCTGAGGATCAAGGTCTTATGCATTCTCAGATCTGGCCATCAGTCCATCTGGGCTGCTAGCATACTGTCCAGACCACCAGTGCCTGGACAATCACAGGCCACTTCCCCCAACTCTCACCGAGCCTTGCTGTGTCAAGTCACAGCCAAACTCACAGGCCCAAGACGGCTCCCCAGCCTTCAGGACAAAGCCCCAACTCCCACAGTGAGGGTGGACAGACCCTGTGCAATCAGCCTCCATCAACTCGCCTCGCCCGATGCCAAGTTCCAGAAAGACTGAGGTTCTCTCAGCTCTTACACTTGTGTGGCCCAGCAGAGGACACTCAGACCTCTGCAAGGAGCCGTAATGTCCTATCTGTGCAGTACAGGGATGACTCCGCCTGAGGACAGAGAAGAGGATGCCAGGCAGGGGACAGAGGACAGATGCTGGCACAGAGCTGCTCTTGGGGCAACCTTGGAAGAAGGAAAGGAAACCAAGTGGCAGACCTCCATCACTGTCACCTGTTCTGGAAACTCACCTGTGCCCTAGCCAGCTCGGCAAGGCAGGGGGCAGCCAGGCAGCCAGGGAAGCCCCACCCAGTCCACATCTGCCAGTGGGGGTGGGATGAGACCTGTCTGGTCCTGCGGTCCATGGACCCTGTGATGCTCTTTATCCAGGCTTGCATGGCTGCTGCAGCCGCCCCCACCCTGGCCCACATCCATAGGCGGTCTGGAGGAGCCCTGACCTCAGCATCCCAGCTCCTTGCTCGTGCTCGCCTGCTCGCTACCTGGGCTACCAGAACCCACACTTCCTGCCCAGTGAGCTCCCTTGGCCCTCAAGGGTACTACGCGTGGCCTGCATGAGCTTTCCAGGCAGAGAAACAGACACGGTCCCTCGAGTGTAGCTCACCTGACTCTTCAACACTCGTGTCTCACCCACTGCCTGAGCTCCTGGGGTACAGGAGCAGCTGTGTCCCCCACACTCAACACAGGGACTAACCCAGGCCCCAGTACCACCCAAAGGCCATCACTCCCACAATACCACCACTGATTGAGGGCCAAGGATGGAGGATTAGTAATACCTGTAAATAAATGTAGCAGGCTGCGAGCTACGCATAGGGCTTTCTACTTATTATTTCCACTGATACCAACAGCGAAAAGCTCAGAAGTGCTTGGTTTATCCACAGATGAGGCTCAGGGAGGCTTGACCATTTGTCCAAAGCAGTAGAGCAACAGAACAAGTTTCAACCCAGGCTCTCCTATATCAGTGGTGGCAAACCTATGGCATGCAGGCTGCAGCAGGCTGTTAGTACCGTGGAAAGCTCTAAAAGGTTCGCCATCACCATCCTATATCAAACCAGCCCCTAGGCTCTCTGCAGGCAGTTGGGAAAGGGGAAGTAGGTAAAACTCATGAGAACGGAAGCTGTCCTGTGCCCAGAGGGTGTGTCCTCACAACCTGGAAGAACTTCGGGCCCCAGGGCAGTCACCCAACTGAAGGCTGTGCAGGCCCTGGCACGCTGGGAGCAAGCTTTTCACTTCCCACTTAACATCCTCTGAGGATGACACATACACAGAGGGCCCGGGCACCTTCTCTGCATCACCCAAAGCTGCAATAGGACCATGGAGTTCACATACTACTTTGCAGGCTAATTCAAAGGGAGCCATGCAACAGGACTCAAATGGTACAACCTGGCCTGGAAAGCCCTGAAGTAATGGCCCTCATCTGCCTCCCCCACACAGGCCTTGCTGGAACCATGCCTGCCACCCCTGCTCTACAAGTGCAACCTCCCAGCTCCCCTCCACCATGTGACACAGGACCTTTGCACTTGCTGCAAAGCACCTACCTGAGATGCTCCCCCTCTCCCCAGCCTTTCTGAAGCCAACACCTTTCTGATCTGTCAGGTAGCAACCAATCTCCTCTGGAATGGCCTTCCCTGACCCTTCACATCACTGTTGTCACTTCATTTCCTGGTCCTGGCTGAAATCATCCCCTTTAATTAACTGTGTGGCACGTCTGTTCCCCTAGCCTGCCCTGCCCAAACAGACTAAAGCTCCAAAGGACAAGACTTTGTCCATCTCAGCCACCATTTGGCCACACTCACCACATAGTCTGGCATGGAGAAATGCCAACAGATGTCTGTAAACAAATGGACTAGGGGAATGCAGGGTTGGTCCAGCAAAGAAGCAGGCAGACCAAGGACAGGAAGCCCAGAGTCTGGAAGCAATCAGGCAATGATTCAGGGAGAAGGAGAAGGACCAGAGGGCAGGAGTGTGTCCTAGCTGGGCATTTACCCTCATTCCCAGTGAACATCCCGAGAGATCCCCCAGAGAGGGTGTTCTAGGATGTGGGGGCTACTATGTTCTAGCCTCCTCCTCTTTCAGCTGAAGAAAATGCAACTCAGCATTTGGGGATGGAAGAAGGCTGTCACCCAGGAAACCCAGGCCCCCAACCAGAAACAAAACTGCTCACTACCACATAGGGTTGACACACATGGGCTCCCCTGGTCATTTATCCACATGGGCACTCTCTCCTTCAACAGAGGCCGGGGTCCTCTGAGGCTTGAGCAGGACCTGAACAGGTTATGAAACACCGTCTGAATGATGGATTGACGCTCATTCCTTACGCAGCCTGCTCAGCAATGAGCACCCAGAGGCCCCAAAGCAAGGACCTGACTTTTCCACTCCCTCCCATGCCCAGCACAGCACCAGCTGGACACCTGCCACGTGCTGAATCAGAAGAGGCCTGCCTGGTGCACTCTAGTGTGCAGAAATGCGCCCCATGCTTGGCCCCCCCGGTACCCATGCCCGCTGCAGTGGCTTTGCTGCTTCCACCAAAAGGAGAGGTTTATTTTCTCAGCCCTTGACTCTGAGCTGCCTCCAGGTCTTGTTGTGGCTGACGGACTGTGGAGGAGAGATTAGGCCTCCAGAGACCTTGAAAATACCCACTGGCTCTTAGATCACTGCCTCCTGGACAGGAACAAAACCTGCTGGAGGACAAGGCACATGACCAGGTCATAACCATCTCCAGGGTTAACCAAAGGCCAAGCCCCAGCAGCAAAGCCCCCTTACTGACCTGCAGCTGACTACAGGCCAATAAGGGATAGCTGAGACCAGCTTCAGCCTGGTGAGCTCAACAAACAGTTCCTGCTTAAGTCCCCCAAGTTACGCAACAATAAGCTATACAAACTCTTACTTCACATTCTGAAATCAGAAAAGGAAGGAACTCATTTATAGTCGCAAAGGTGTTCAATGCAATTTTACCTACACCAGCAAGGCACCTGGAAATAACCTAAATATTCAAGAATAAGATCACAGTTCAATAAATCACAGCACAGACATCAAATAGCTCTGCAGTAATTAGAAATGATCATTCTCTATTGTATTTTATCTTCACATGTGATAATAACCTTGGGATTTTTATGTTTGCTTAGTTTTTAAAAATCACTGCTAGGCTTGGTGGTACATGCCTGTAATCCCTGCACTCAGGAAGCTGAGGCAGGAGGACTGCTGTGAGTTCGAAGCCAGCCTAGGCTACATAGTAAGTTCAAGACCAATCTAAGCTGGGGATTTAGCTCAGTGGCCTAAGCACCTGCCTGGCAAGCGTGAGGTCGTGAGTTCAATCCCTGGTGCGGCAAAAAAAAAAAAAAAAAAAAAAAAAAAGACCAATCTGAACTACACAGTGAGACCCTGTCTCAAAAATATAAAATGAAATAACGACCACACTAAAACCAGGCCTGACGGTGCACGCCTATAATCTCAGCTACTTGAGAGGCTGAGACAGGATAACCTTCTCTTATTCTAAGTTCAAGGCCAGCCTGGACAACTTAGCAAGACCTTATTTGAAAATAAAATTAAAAGGGCTGGGATGTGGCGCTTGCCTAACATGTGTAAGGAAGGCCCTGGGCTCACTCCCCAGCACACGCGAAAACAAGAACATTCTAAAGGCTGTATAAACACGGAATCTGTTTATACTACCATGCTACTGCAGAAAACAGAAACCAAATACAAGTTCAACTCTGTAACAAAAAGGGAAGAGAATTACACAAAAAGGAAATGGGGATGGGAAGAGGGGTGGAGAGATGGTTTAGCTTTTCAAATTTTTCTTAAATTGTATTTTCAGGGGACTAAAAATTTCAGGGGAAAGAAGACAGCCTTTCCTTTCCTTCAGGTGGGGCCCAGCACAAGCCAGGAACTGGCAGGAGTCAGCAGCTCGTTCCCAGAAACACATGGGACCGAGCGGGGAGGACTTCGCTGGAAACCTCAGAGAGCACTGAGGAAATCAGACTTCCCGGGCGATCGAGGACCCTCCCCAGCCCCCCGCAGGCCTGAGCTCTCCTCCCAGGAGGCAGGGAAGAGAGATGGACCACTACCGCTCCTCCCTGGTTGAGGGGGTGCATGCACTAGCAGTCCTCCCTCGGACCAGTTTTGAGATGAGTGATGACAACAAGCTCTAAATGTGTCTTCAACCAGGAAGAAAAAATATTATAATCAGACCGTCCAGTGTGCTAGATTCAGTCCTCATCTCCTCTGAAACCCCGTATCATCCCACAACTCAGTGCTGGGACCTCATCTCACAAATTAGAAGAGCCCCACGCCTGCCTGAGTTTGGTCCTCTCTTGGATGCAGGCTACTCCCAACAAGCAGTGCTGGGGATGCCACATAAATGGGGCGGAGTGGGGGGCAGAAGTACAGGGCCCTACACAAGCTGATGCCCCCTCCACCCTTAGGGGATGATGGCTCACGCTGCAGAACCAACCCCTCTGCACCACCAGGGAGATGCTACGCACTCAGTGGGTTCCCCTGCACTCAAAAGGCTGAAGCCCTCATTCTCCACATGTCGGTATTTGGAGGCAGAGCCTTTGGGAAGTAACAAGTTAGATGAGGTCATGTGGGCTGTGGAGGATGAACTAGTGCGCAACTCGTAACACCCAGCTGAACTGAGTCAGCGCGGTGCTGGGTGTAGAAGGCCCACCTGAGGATCGTTACCCACAGCATAAGGAGAACTGGAGGGGAAGATGTGTGCTGCGGACCCTGCTGGAGAAGCTTATCAGGCTGCTTTTCCTGATGTGAACTTGGCTGTTCTCATCATCAGAGGAGCTCGGGACTTCGTTGTCACCGGGGATGGCTACGGTTCTCTCTTGGGGGGGGGGGCTCTGGTCCTTATCTTGAGCATCGCTTCCTGGCTCCAGTGCAGATCCCTCAGCCTGCTGGCACAGATCCTTCACCCCAC
>RJWT010021209.1:0-17663 GCA_004365215.1 Cuniculus paca | reverse complement strand
GCAGTGTACCCATCTCTGAATTTAACCAGTTTTTTTCATGTGCTCACTGGCTGTAACCACCGCAGAGCCATACCAGTTTGACACCTCCTGCAATACTGCTGCTGACCTTTGCTTGTAAACTATTCACCTGCTTAGAGATCCTTCCTCCGTGCCTCAGAGACTATTCTTAATTTTTAAAAATTTCTTTAAGTGAAAACCTTAAAATATTAGCAAGTTCAATATTTAGCTACTCAAATTTACAAGAAGTTGAAAAAAAAACTAAGTTCTTTAAGAGTTACTCATGTGAGTAGCATATGTGTCAGGACTTGGTTCTGTGCAAATTGCCTTGAGCTAATTTCTGTGTCCTCAGTTCTTTAACTAATAGTACCTACCTCATAGGGAAGTTTTATTTTTTAGTTAAAAGGGTTAATGCACACAAAGTCTTGGCTTAGAGTAAGGGCTCATGACAACTAGGGACCTTTCTTTTCAGAATAACACAAAGAAAATACACTACTCCTTATCCACCCTGCTACATGCAGTTAAAAACCCAGGATATTACATATCAAGCACAAACGTGAAGACTCTGGTAGGAAGAAAAGGTCATCCATTTGGGAACTATGGGACTGAAGGAAGAACACAACAGTGAGTTCCTTGGTTCTTCTTTACGTATTACGCACCCTGGAGAAGCTGGAAACTTAAAAATACCAATAGTTACAGACTCAATAAAACCCACAACAAAATCTCTCTCTGCAGAGGAATCAAGAAATGATAATCCCAGCAGGAAAGAAAACTTGGATAATGATTACCACAATCCAGCCAAACCCTATGAACAAGTTATTGCCCTATCCCACCCTTTCTGGTGAAAACTTGCTGCAGAATCTAGACTTCATTCTTGCTGGGCTGCAGCAGAGTGGCACATGCATCACCTTCCCTGTTGATGTCAGGCAAGTCTGGCGGGAAGTCAGCACTTCCCCTGTGGCTAAGGTGAGGTGGTAAGGGATTTCTCCCATCCTACAGTGTGAATGCAGGTGATGGGGGAAGTGGTAGTGAGGTATGCTTCCTCTTCTCATGTAGAGTACTGAGTGGAAACCTAATGGGAACCTGAGATTTCATCCAGGTCCTCAGTAATGAGGCAACTGTCAGCCCAAGTGGCATCAGGGAAGACCAGTGATGAACTGAAGCTTCAGGCTGAACATGATACTAACCAGGTGTCACCCTGCCCTCCAGTGCTGAGTCAGAGGAAGCCTGACAAAAGGCAAGGTTTAAATCAGATCTTTAAACAAGCTCCAGAGTGTTACAGTACAACACCCAAGGTGCACAAGTCACAACCAAAAACTCACTTGTTACACCAAAAACCAGTAAAATCTAAAGATGAGTGAGGAAAGCAAACCACAGGTACCAAAAGTGAGATGACACAGGCGTGGTTTTGTGTCAGAGATTTTAAAGCAACCATCACAAAAGTAAAATGCTTCATCCAGTAATTATGAACACATTGTAAACAAATCCAAAGTCTCAAAAAAGAAAAAAATCGACAAGCAAAAGATACAAAGAATGACAAAGCAGACTTCCAGGAAGATGACAGAACAGTAAGCAACAGAGTAAATAGCCTTTCTGAGAGTCACCATCCAGACAATGGAATATAGCATCATGGTCAAGACAAGAAGGAAGGAAAAGGGTCCCTTGGACCCAGGAAGAATATAAAATGTGTGAACTGAAGCCCACAGAGAGAGCAAAAAGAAAAATTTAAAATTTAAATGAAGAAGGCATGGTTGGCAGTGCCTTAGCCTGGAGCCAGACTCAGTGTGAGAGGAGCTTTTGGAACCTGGGGATGCAAGGTCACAGTGATGGTGGTGGCAGGCAACCCCAGAGGCCTCTACAAAGAGACTTGATAGTGGAGGGGAGCAGTGGATGCAGAGGACTGCACTGGCTGGTGGTGAGGGCAGAGGACTCAGTCCTCCCATGGAAGAGAGCGATTGGCTGGGAGCCATTTTGGAGTTGGGCCAGATAAGCCCAGAACCAAAATGGCTGCCAGCTTCTTTGAGCAGCTCCTAGCTGGGTGCAGACCCATGGAAATTGCTTGGACTTAGCTTCACTTCTGCATGCATTCCAAGGGCCATCATGGGCCAGTAACCAGTTTTATCCAGAGGTGGAGGTTCCTGCTGGTAGTCAGTGTATGTCCACAGGCATTGGCGGGCCTCACCCTCGCATGCATTCCACCAGCCATCAGTGAGCCAGCACAGGTTGGGAAAAGCAGTATAGACCTGCACCAGTGCACCCAAGGGCCACCATCAGATACCTGTAGCCAGCGCTGGCAAGAAGAACCTGACAGTCTCTTTCAGAGAAATTATAGCCAATGCAGGAAGTGCCTGGGACCCCACTACCAAATTGTCCAGAAGACCCAGGAATATGTCAAAACAATGTAGCAAAAAACAGTCTCTAGCCTCTAACCCAGGCAGAGCAAGTCCAGGAGATATGAACACATGAGACTGGGAGACACACACCTGAAATGTCTGAAGTGATGTTAACTGAAGTAAAGAAACAACTTCATGAGGCCATAAAAGAAATTAGAACAGAAATACTATCTCAGGTAAAAGAAGACATGAAAAACATAATAAAAGAATTGCTAAGCACCTCTGAAGAAGACACAGATTAAAAAATAGAGGAGCATAGGAAAATGAGGGAAACCGTGAATGAACAATATAAGAGAGATTTAGAATGCAGGAAACAGATTCAAAGAGATATCCAGGAAATTAAAAACTCCATTGAAAGCTGGCAAAACCACTTGAAAGAAACTGAAGACAGACTTTCAAACCTTGAAGATAGGTTTGCAGGTTGTGATTGTGAAAGTAAAGATCTCTTAAAAATAACAAGGAACCAGGAAGTAACAATTCAATGGCTGCAAGACAATGAAAAGAAGCATAACTTAATAAAAGGTTTAAGTGAAAAAGCAGAGGTCAACACAAAAGACGTTAGAAGTATATTTACAGAAATTATATCAGAAAACATCCCAAGCATGGGAAAAGGAAGTGAAATTCAGATAAGTGAGGCATATAGACTTCCAGCTAGCCATAAGCAAAACAAATCTACACCCAGGCATATAATAATCAATATCCCAAAATTCAACACAAGAACAGAATATTAAAAACTGTTAGATGAAAGAAACAGATCACCTATAAAGGAAAACCCATCAGAATCTTGACAGACTTCTCAACACAAACCATCAAGTCAAGAAAAGGCTGGAGTGAAGTATTTCAAGTCCTGAAAGAAAACAACTTCCAACCCACATTGATGTACCCTGCAAAACTATCTTTCAAAATTAATGGAGAAACAAGATACTTCCATGACAAAGAACAACTCAAGGAATTCATGACCACCAAACCAGCCCTACAAAGAATACTAAAGGACATTCTAAGAGAGAGATAAAAATGGCCACGGTCCCAGGAACATTGGCAGAGGAGGATCATCAAGTGGAGCAGACAACTGAATGGAGGGGAAAAGTAGGGAGTCAATGACAGGAAAACAGCATGGCAGAGACAAGGCAGTGTATGTTGGCCATAACCATGAATGTAGATGGTCTCAGTTCACCAATAGAAAGAAACACAGGCTGAGTGGATCAGGAGACAGGATCCATCAACATGATTTATACAAGAAACACATTTAACTAGAAATAAATTCATAGGTTGAAAATCAAAGGAGAGAGAACAATGCTCTATGTGACAGGGAACGAGAAAAAAAAAAGTAGTGGTAGCTTGCCCATGAACTGCAGAACAGATAAGAAAGACATGACACTTTTATGCAATGGAAACCTACTCAGATAAAAAGGAAGATAACCTCAAGGCTCTTGTAGGTAAATGGATACAACTTGAGAGCATTCTCATGGATCAAATGGTTCAGAGTCACATGGGTGAATATCGTGTTGTCTCCATAGTATGAAAAACTAAAGGAGTTAGTGTGATCCAAAATGCACAATACATGTTGTGAAAGTGAAAGGGAAAGAATTGTCTAAAAAGGGAAGCCAGTGGACATTGTTAATCTATTATCGTGATTTGAAACTTGTATTGTTTTCATTGTTCTGTTTAGTTTGGTTTCATTCCATTTTGTTTCATTTAATTTTATTATATTTGATGGTATGGACAGCTATTTCAAAGATAACACAATATATTATGGTAGCCATTGTGGATTCTCTATTATCTTGTTTTGAAGCCCTATATTGCTTTCATTGTTTTGTTTTGATTGATTTCACTATATTTTGTTTTGTTTGATTGTATTATGTCTGAAGGTATAGGCAACTACTTTGAAGATAAGAAGAGGCATTATGGTAGCCAATATTGTTTTACTATTATATTGTTTTGAAATTCTGTATTGCTTTCATTGTATTGTTTTATATTGGTTTTATTCTGTTCTATTTTGTTTGATTTTATTTATACCTGATGATATGGGCAGTTATTTTGAAGATAACAAGAGGCATTATGGTAGCTATAATTGATTTCCTTTTATCTTGTTTTGAAGCCTTGTATTGCTTTCATTGTTTTGTTTTGATTGATTTTACTCTGTTTTATTTTATTTGATTGTAGTATGTCTCAAGGCACAGGCAATTACTTTGAAGACAACAAGAGGCATTATGGTAGCCAATGTTTTACTATTATATTGTTTTGAAGTTCTGTATTGCTTTAATTGGACTGTTCTTTTATTGGTTTTATTCTGTTCTTTTTTGTTTGAATTTACTTATGCCTGATGGTGTGGGCAGTTATTTTTAAGATAACAACAGGCATTATGGTAGCTATAATAGATTTCCTTTTATCTTGTTTATAAGTAATGTACCACGTTCATTGTTTTGTTTTGATTGACTCTATTCAGTTTTATTCCATTTGGTTATATTCTTTTCAAAAAAAAATGGAAAAGCAGGAATTTTTAGCTTTAAAATATACCTTAGTTGCTTTCTTGTTGGCTAAAACACGTGACACCCACAACTGAAAGGAGGAAAAGTTTGTTTTTGCTTGTATCTTTAGATCTTGTTGGCAGGATCCAAGGCAGAAGAAGACTTTTAGGAAAGCTGGGGAGGGAAGCTGCTCCTGTCTGGGTGGCCAAGAGGTAGAGTGCAAAGGGAACAGTGGGCAAGGGTGTGTCTCTCTCTTCCCATGGCCTGCTTCTTCTCACCATACTCTGCCTCCTGCCAGCACACTCAGCTACTGAACTGATTAGTAGACGGAGCCACTGATGAATGCAGTGCCCCCACAACCCAACCGTCTTCCGAAAGGCCTGCTTCTGAGTGCAGGATAAGCGGGAGGGGCACTGCAAATCTAAGCCGTAATGAAAGAAAAAGCTTTCTGAATGGGCTCAACAGTAGAATGGATATGGTTTCAAGATCAATTAGTGAATTTGGGGATAGAAAATTGGTATTTTTAAATAAAGGAATGAATATGATATTGTGAAATAGAACACCACTTTACATGTTTAAACACAAGTTTCAGGTATAGCTTTCTTCAATTCCTAACCAATTGCCCTGGGTGTTCTTCATTTTCTTGGGTGTTATTCTATTTTCTTGGGTGTTATTCTATTTTCTTGACTTTAAAATGGGCTAGAATAGAGATTACTCTATCTGAATCCTAAATGCAATGCTTCTTGAAAGTTTGCTAGTATTTTATTCATTCAGTTATCAAAAATTTATTGAGTGCTTGATATATAACAAGTATTATAGCAGATCTTTGAAATACCAGAAGAGTATGACATAGTTTCTGCTTTCAGGTAGATTACAGTAAAATAAACAAAACCTTTAAATAAGTGGACCAATTGTTCATACAATGTGTTAAGATATGTATACTGGGCTTTGAAAGCTCTTAGTAAAGGATGTCACTAAGCTGAAAGACAGCCACAATGCTGACTGAATTCAAGGAACTTCAAAGTTTATAAATCAGTATGACTGGATTGTGTATAGTTGAATGGGAGAAAAACAGAGAGTAGATAAATGGGTTTTCCATGTCATTTAAAGATATGTAGTTTTTATTCTGAATCATGTGGAAAGATAAGAAATGATTTTAAACATTACCTGCTATGATAATACATCAAGAAAATGCATCCTAGTAGCATAAAGAGATGGCTTGAAAGTATTGGATCAAGTTTTAGGCAGGGAGGTCAAGTAGGGTGTTGTAATTTAAGTGAAGCGCTCTGTGAGAGAACCAAGTACTTACTCATAGAAAAGGTAGATGAGATGTTACGTGTAGCTCTTTGGATATAATGGGTGAGGATCCAAATCTGATTTAGGGGTGTATTTTGGCCAGTGGTTATATCCAGTGAGATAGAAAATAGAGAGGAAGTTTCAAATTGGGGTGAGGCTGAAGGTGAAAAGTGGTGAGAAATAATTATAGCTTTGGATTTTTCTTATGCGCAAATGTCCAGTAGACTGTGGGTAATAAGAGTGTGGGACTTAGAAGGGGGAGAAGTATTGGAGATGAAAATGGAAGCTAAAGCTGTAAGAGTGGAGATCATCCAGGGAGAGGATGCAGCAAAAGCAAAGGGATGCATATGAGATGGGTGGGATCATAGACAATTAAAGATGAACAGGAAGAAGATTGCTCAGATAATATTGAGAAGGTGCAAACAAAGAGATAATAATGAAGAGAGAGAGAGACAGACAGACAAGAGACAGAGACAGATTGATTTTTCAGCAAGTAAATACTCCATATGTTTGCAATGTATTCTTTTCAGAAACAAAACACAAATGTAAATATGTATTTTTCAGGAAATTGTATAAAACACATGACCTTACTTCTAGTATACAGAAAAAATTTACCTTTCTTCTTGTGTATTAATTAATTATGGTTATAGTTTGTTATCTAACAAGGAAGGACATAATCTCTGCAGTGTTATTTTTATGTTCCTGCACATTGCCATGAGGTCAGCGGATTAAAGATGGGCATAGCTGGGTGTGCTCTTCCAAGACCTTGAGGCTAGGCTGGGCTCCCTGCTTTGGGCTCTGTTTTCAACTATAAATCATCATTCTGGGTGCCAAGTGAGAAGGCAGTCGCTGTACCTATGGTGCTGTCTTGGAGAATATAGAGGTCCAGGAGAGCAAGCCCAACCATGCAAGTGCTTTGCAAGCCTCTGTCTGCATTATGTGTACTGACATTGAATTAGCTAAAGCAAATTCCTGGATGAATCCAAAGTCAATTTCATATTTTCCACTCATGGAGACAGGGGGAGGGGGAGATACAAAAGAGTTTTGATGGAAGCAGGAAAGGTAAGAAGATAACATTCTGAACAAATATTGCACTTGGAAGCCATGTGTAGTGGCACACTTGGGAGGCTGAGGCAGGAATATGGCTGAGTTTGAGGCCAACCTGAACTACCTAGTGAGAACCTGTATTTAAAAAAAAATCACACTATGAAATTCAGAATCATTTTATTAAATATGTGTTGTGCTATGCTGTAGATAACCACACTTGGTAGTATTGAAGTTTATAATATTTGTTGACCTGGATCAATGACCCCGCCTTATGTGGTCTCCTCATTTATTATTTGTTATGTTTTAGTGTAACTGCAGTTTCTTTTAATGCAGTTTTACTTCTCACAATGCTCCTCATGATGACGAAGGTGATACTCAACAATTTAATCCATTTATGTGGAAGGTTAAATTTTTTTGAATTTTTGCATGAAATTCATATGTTACCTAGAAAAATTCAGGGAACAAAGATTTGACTATAATACATTTCATTATGTTCCATTTTTATGTATGTGTCAAAAATGGATCACTGGGCAATGAAGAGTTAATAGGACTTTTTCTGCTTCAGTATATTTTCTGTTACTTTGTATTATTTGGTAGTTCAGTAGTAGGAAAAATGAATTGTTATTATGAAAAATACTAGAACATTTTATTCAAATCTCCTCCTCTTAAAGTAGCATATGCAAGTTTTTTTCTTTTGGAAAAAGGAACTATTCCTCAAACTATTCCTCAAAAATGACCTATCATCATGTTTCTATATGACATTTGTACTTTGAAAGTAAAGCACTGATCAATTAGTAAATGAAATTCAAGTAATTTTAAAAATTTAACATTTTATGTTCATGCTCATTCTTTATTCATTATGAAGCAGTTCAGACAGCACAAAAAAACTTATCTAGTCTATATACAATTGAAGACATCGCATTTAATTGAAACAAAAATTTTATAACCTTTCTTTCAAAGAATTGAATTTTCCAGTAAGTTCTCTATTTACAGCAGGTACCAAAACTTTAGTGATATGTTTGCTATTTTCTCTTTCATAATCTCTAATGCTTCTGCACCACACGTATGTATGACTCAATCCATCTATGTAAACCAGATTACTTTGTTACACTGTTCTCTGGTTTCATTTGAAGCAATAAAATCCACACAGCTGTCAGTTTGAAATGCAAGGTGTATTTTATTTAGTGCACATAAAAAATTTGTATTTTTTAAAATAAAAATGTCCACTTCATGCCATCTAGATATAGCCATTACCTGGCATAGCATATACTACAAACACTGCTTTAAGACCAGTTCTGCCAAGCTAGAAATACAGTAATCTGATTAATCAGCAATATATTAAAAAATAATTATGTACTTTTATTTTCCAATTATTTTTCAGGTTTGTGGAAGGAATGCTTAACATTTGTTACAATGCCATTGATCGTCACATTGAAAATGGTAGAGGGGATAAGATTGCTATCATCTACGACAGTCCTGTTACAAATACTAAAGAAACTATTACTTATAAGGAAGTCCTGGAGCAGGTAATATAATACACTTTTCTCTGTATTAGAAGTTGTATATGCATTTTTAAAGTAGCACAATTTCTCATTACTATATCTTTTTAAAAAATTCACTGACGTTAAATTAAAAAATATTTGCATAAATAATGATTACAATCATAATGGAGAGGGTAGATTTGCATAACACATCTTAGTTCTTTTTACTTATCCTTTTGCTCTCCTTTTCATACGCAGTTTGGAAATTAATATACGTGTGTGAATTCATTTAGACTGTTTCTAACTCTTTATATTTCCTAGTATTGAAAGATGTTTGTTTTACAGAGCAAGCTTGATAAATCTCAAGAATATGTTTAAATCCTTTTCTGGTTTTTGATCTCCACCGTTGTTGCCATTACCATTGTTAAAGGTGGTTACTCATTCTTGTATGATTGAAGATTTCTCCTGTCATCCTGTCACCTGACTGCTCACATAGATCATTACCTAAAGTGATTCCAGAGTTTTCTTCTGAAGAAGTAACATCATTTCTTTATCTTACAGTTTTTCTAAAAATTACTATTAATCAGAGAGTAAAATCCATACTCCTTGGATGTGAAAGACACTTTGAGATCTGCTCACAACATCTTTCCCAAGCTTCATTTTCCAACATCCTCGGCCATGGGCCTGGATGTCCTGTCATTCCCTCAGACACAGTGGGTGTTTTGCAGCACTTTGCAAATCTTATTTGCTCTTTTTAGCTCTTTCTTATCTGTGTAGTTCTTAGGTGGATCCACATGTTGACAGAAGTATTACAAGATTTTTCTCTTCTAATCTTACAGTAGAAATAAGGTTTCAGAAGTTTTAGGAAAGTAGTTAATTATTGTGGACTACTGGAAAGTTGTTCTAACTCCATGGAACATTTATTCATACATGATTTGTAGGGCATTTACTCATGTATCATATATATGACTTATAAAGGGAAAATGATGCACAGAGGCGTGTCTCAATCTTGGCCCTATTGAGCTCTTGAATGAGAAACTTCTTTTTTGTGGTTGGGTAAATGTACACTGTAGGATGTTTATCAACATCCTTTATTTCTATTCACTAGGGCCCATAGCATTCTCCCTTGCTTATGAATACTAACTAGGTCTCCAAACATTGGTAACGTCCCCTGGGTGATAAAATTCCCACTGGTTAGAAAGCTCATCTTAGATTCTGTCGTGCTGGAATTTGGAAACATTTGCTTTAAATGAAGGCTTCTTGAATTCCATTCTCTACTTTTGTGTATTGAAACCAGTTCATGGTTCCATTCTATTTTTAGAAAGCTTGGTCAACTCTCCCAGACTCTGAAATAATCTTATTTTGAGTCAGTATATTCTTTTTCAGCCTTGTGGAAAATTAAAAGAAAGGCAGTTCAACCGAAGTAGTTACCTACAATCCTGAGTTGTTATAAACAAGAGAGAAAAATTAAGCTAGTTTACTTAAGTTGGGTGTTAGAATGGTTGCAGTAACAAATTCCAGTATCGACTGAATTAAACAAAGAGAACTCGTTGAAAGAGAAGACTGAAGAAGCAGGCTTCGAAAAATGGTATAGGCAAGAGAAGAGTAGCCACAGTGAATACAGCAGGTGACTCCATGAATTGTCTGCTAGCTAGACTTGCTATCTTGAATCTGTTCCTTTTAGACTGAAAGACAGAGTAGGAGCATCTAGATGGGCCAACTTAGGTCAAATGCCTAGAGTACTAGATTTTAGGAAGAAATAGCTTGCTTGTTTTGATTTCATAGTAGGAATTTGGGCCCCGCTTTCCTCTAAAATGAACAAGGGAGATTCCAATCTAATAAGAATGGAGTTTGAAGTTGGGTGTGGTAGCACATCTGTAATGCCAGCACTCTGGGAGGCTGAGGCAAGATGATCAGATCTCAAGTTTGAGCCCATCCTGGACTACCTGCTGACTTAGCAAAAATCCTGTCCAAGAAAGAAAGAAAGAAAAGAAAGAAAAAAGAAAAAGAAAAAAAGAGAAATAAAGCAAAATGTTGAAGTCCCTGACTTTAATTCTCAGTGCCGAAACCAAACCAAACCAAACAGGAGTTCAAATGCTAAACAGTACATAGCAGAAAATGCAAAGTGAAATAGTGCAGCAAATCTATTGTTTGTACCCATTATTGGTCTGGGAGTGGGAGTGATATTTGTGGAATAAAGAGATGGAGCTCACACTAGGACTGAGTAAAGAAGGTCCTTCATTATCAAATAGGCTTCTTAATCAGATGAGATGGAATTATAAGAGATAACAGCAGTTTCCTGAAAAACCTATTATATTCTGTTTGCAGTTTTGCATTTTCAGCTTTTAGAAGAAATTTGTCTATGCTTAAACACGTGTTCCTGGGGTTTGGGCATATTGCCACAGTTTCATTTTATGAATATGCTTGCCCAAGACATTTGTGAATTTTAATTGATATATAGATTAAGTATTTTATTTACATGGTATTAAAATATTATCTCTATCAACATATTGAATTTGATACTTACCCAGACATCAGGGTCAAATAAAAAGCTTTAGATAAATCTAAAATGAGTTGTGTCACTCCTGTTTTCTATTGCTTTCTCTTTCAATGAATTCATTATATAAGTGAGTATGATGATTACATGTACAATTTACTTAGACAGTTTTTTGCTGACACACCTTATTTTCAAACACTGATCTAGACTCTTAGACTCTTTTGACGTTTGTACTAGTTCACTGGTTTTCAGTTTAGCCTGACATCAAAGGACTTAAAAGGATTGTTTCTCTCACCTGCTGACAGCCTCTGATTCCTCAGGCTTTTCTTCCCCGAAGTAATAAAGGCAGAACTGTTGGGAAAGAGAGGGAGCATTGTGTTCTACTTTGATTCCCTGCTCCTGGTTCCATATGGCCTTTATTTTATTAAGGAGAGAAGACAGGGAAAGAAAGATTTAATGGATAATACCATTGAGAATAAACAAAAAGCACTGCCTTTGTACATTACTTATTTAATCTCCCCTGTTTCGTTTCTCCTGGCAGTTTCTGGCTGGGTAAAACTTGATTAAGTTAGTTAGTATGTCTTATTTAATTAGCAGGCTAACCAATTTTGAGCTGAATTACCTTGGTGACATGAAAGATCTGAGAAATTTACAGAATGATTCTGAACAGAGTTTTTTTTAAAACTGCCAGGTTTTCTGTAGTTCTGAATATTTTAAATAACTTTTTGCTAAGGCTTTTGTACCGGGAATTTTAGCTCCAGTTCAAATCCATTATTTATTCAGCAAATGTTTATTTTATATAACAACCCCATAGGAACAAAAGTTAACAGGCACATTCCTTATTTTCAGGGAATTAAGAAAATATATAATCAGGCAATTTCCATGTAAAGCAAGGGTTATGATATAGGGCTTAGTTGTGAATGCTGGGGAAACACATGGGAAAGTACTTATATTACTTTCCTTCACTATAACATAATACCTGAGATAATTGACTTATAAAGAGAAAAGATTATTTTGGCTCCCATTTTTGATGATTTTAGTCTAAGATCAGGTAGACTTAGTGCTTTAAACCCGTGATAGATGTGCCAGAATGCTATGGAAAGGAGTTTGTGATGGAACAAACTATTCTCATCATGGCCAAAAAACAAAACAGGGAGAGCAAAGTGCCAAATTCCTACAATGGTCTTCAAGGGCATGCACCCAATGACTTAAGATCCTCCCATTAGGCTCCTCCTCCTAAAGGTTTTACTCCCCTTGCCCTGCTGCTAGTAGTGCATGCTGAGGAATAAACCTTTAGCACACAGGACTTTGAGGGACACTTACCCAAAGCATAAGAGCTTCCAACTCAGTCAAGCATAAACTGTGTCTAGAAAGGCTTTCTGGAAGAGTTGATACCTACACTGAGACTGAATTCCTACCCTCTTCTTGAAATTATTTTTTAAAGAGATCTTATTGGGTCATGTCACTTGAATATTATTTTCTCAGTGACATCTTTCCTGACTATATTAACTACAAATGTTCTTGCCCACATCATTCTATACCTCTTTATATTTTCTTTTGTTTTTATTATTTAGTTAGTTAGTTAGTTGGTTAGTTAGTTTTGAGATACATTCTGGCTGTGTAGTTCAGATTGCCCTTCAACTCAATGTGTAGCCCAGGTTGGCCTAAAAATTGTGACAGCCCTCTTGCCTCAGCCTCCCAAGTACTGGGAGTATAGGCACATGCTACCATGCCCAGCTCTTTCTTTTTAAATGTAACAGATTTTATTTACAAAATCTTTATTTTATATATCTGTTATTAGTGTTGTTTCATTTTCTTGTAAGTTCTATGAAGTCAGGGATTTTTGTGTTGATTCCTTAAAAGTGTCTGTCATTTAGTAAAATGTATTGAATAATTAATGAGTGAAGGAATGAATGATCATTTGAAATTTCTAACCAGTTTCTTTTATTACAATTTAAAGATAAGGAAATCTTTTATTACAATTTTAAGATAGGGAAATCCTTATCTTTAAATTATATAACTATCAGAACTTGATTATCTTTCCAAGTAAACTTCTATCAGCAAGGAATTTTAACTTATTTTCATTAAGCTTCGTAGTCTAAGGTGACTGTTTTGTCCTTTAATTTCTCATACTTAAAATCCAAAGATTTGCATTACAGAAAACATATACTGTACATCTTTATTGTTTTCCTCCTCTTTAATGTTTTTCAAGTCAATAGTGTATTCTAGTGAACTTTAGGGAAATAGGTGTGTATTTGTATGAGCATGCTTATACTGTATGTAGCATAGGATACTATTTTAGCTATTCCTACACTGAATTTATTTTCACCATCACAATTCTGAATTTGAATTTACTTCTTTATATGGAGTTTGCTCTTTTTTGCATTATAGCAATTGTAATTTTTAAATATATTTATTTGCTAAATAAGAATGTGACCCAGAAGGGCATTTGAGACAGCTTCATGAATATATGTATATGAAGAGAATTGACAAAACACAGTTTGTGCTAAAATTTGCCAATTTAGTTCAAACTGAAAGTGCCTATTATCTCTAATTAAGGTAATTTTTAAAAATATAATTATGGTAGAGATTGTAATTATGAAGGTTTAATAACTTTGAAGAGAAAATTTCTCTGAAACCAAGGGTCACTTTTCATGAAAAGTCCTCTTCTAACTTTTGCCTTTTGGGATGTGCTCTTCAAAGAGTGAAATTTATGTCCTCAGAAATATGTCAGGGTAAAATAATATGATATTCCTCTGTCATTAATATCACTATGTATTTCAGCAAAAACCTAAAAAACAAAAACCAGAAGAATATGCAGAAATTCAGTCAGTTCATGGCTGTTTTCTTGGGAGAGTAAGGATACAGCAATGCATATAACAAAATTTCTTTCTTTAGAATGCTTTAACAATAAAAACTTCATTTATGTTACAGTCAGTCCTATTAAAATTGTATGTGTTTTCCATCCTTTGTAGACAGGTGAGCGATGCTGATGTGAGACAGAAGTTATAGTAGTTCATCCATTTTTCCCTAAGATGCAATTTTTGAACTCTTATTTAAATATAATGTCTATTCAGATAAGAACACAGATCATTAGTGTAAGTTTTATTAGGCTTTTCACAAACAGAGAACATCCATGTCTGTGAATGCTTAAGACCAAATTTTGTTGATGATATGTATGCATTTGTGTTGGGGGATACATTTAAGAAGAAGATTACCATTGTTATAGAATATACAGATGAGAATGAGTAGATGGTACCAAACAATTTCCCAGAGTGTTTGTATTTACCAATTTACATTCCTATCCTACATTAAGATACCAACAACTGGAATTGACAGTATCAGTGAATTTAATTTTGGTCTTTCTGGTGAATGTGTGTTAGTATGTGTTATGTGTTTGTTTACTTGTTTGTTTGTTCATTTATTTATTTATTTTGGTACCAGGAATTGAACTCAGGGCCTTGCACTTGCCAGGCAGGTGTTGTGCAGCTGAGCTATACCCCTGGCTCCTGTGTTGTGGTTTTAATTTGTGTTTCCCTAATGACTGATGCAGCTGATCTTACCCTTTGCTTGTTGGTGCTTATTGTCCATTTGTCAATCCTCTTTTCTGAAATGCTCATTGACATATTTTGTTCATTCATTTTTGTGTTACACTGTTAACATGTCATATTTTGAAGACTTTTAGAGACTTTTTTTACTATTAAAGAGAAAGATTTACCAATATTTGTAAACTTTAGGAAAAAAATCATAGAGATCTGATAGCATACAGGCTTTTAAATGGCTTTGGGAAACAAAAGCTAGGAAGAATTTCTTCCTTATTTTAAAAAATAATTAATGATAATCCTGGTGTGGTGGTACATGCCGTAATAGCTACACTAAGGAGGTAGAGCAGGAGGGCCACTGTGAGTTCAAGACCAGCCTCAACTACATAATGAACTCAACCAAGGCTTGCCTGAGTTACATAGTCATATCCTGTCCTCAAAATAACTCAAAATAATGATGATGATGATAATAATAATGAATGATAAAGTCTACACTTTAACAGTCTCTCTTAACCATTTTTTGGAAGCAAAATGGGAAGTAAGTTCTCTCCAGGAGAATACATTTAGACAGGAAACCTGCACCTTTAAGACTGTAAATGATCTAGGAAAATACTATTATTCGTGCTTTTGGGGCCTTCTGGAAAGATGGTGGAACAGTAAGCAGCAGAGTAAACAGACTGTCTGAGAGAAACAGTTCAGATGCTGGAATATAGCATCATGGGGAGGACAAGAAGGAAGGAAGTGTGTCCCCTGGATCCAGGAAGAACCTAAAATGTGAACTGAAGCCCACAGAGAGAGTAAAGAGAGAAACTTAAATGAAGAAGAAGGTGGTAGCTGTTGGCGCCTTAGCCTGGAGCCGGACTCATCCTGAGAAAGGAGCTGTTGAGCCTGGGGATGAACAGTCGCAGTGGTGGCTGGAGACCCCAGAGGTCTCTAAGAAGAGGCACAGCTATGGAAGAGAGTGGCAGACACAGAGATCTGCACTGGCTGGTGGTGAGTGTAGAGGACTCAGTCCTCCCACAGGAGAGAGTGATTGGCCAAGAGCCATTTTGGAGTCGGGCAGGATAAGCCCAGGGCCAGGATTGCTGCCAGCTTCTTCCAGCAGCTCCAGGTTGGGTGTGGACCCTTGGAAGTTGCTGGGACTGAGTCCCACTCCCTTGTGAGTTCCAGACAACATCATGTAGGTTCCTAACCTGCTTAGATCTGCAAATCCTGGCTGGCTCTGCTCCTGTGCAAACTCCAAGGGCCCTTGTGGGCCAGTACCCAGCTCAGTGCAGAAGCAGGAGCACCCACCATCAGATACCCATAGCCGGCACTGGCTAGAAAAACCAAACAGTCTCACTTCAGAGAAATTGTAGCCAATGCTGGAAGTGAGGGACCCCACTACCCATGTATATGGAAGAAACCAATAATATGTCAAGACTAAGAAGGAAAAGGCAATCTCTGGCATCCAACCCAAGCAGCATAAGTCCAGGAGAGGTAAACACGGAGGAGATCAGGAGTCACACACCTGAAATGTCTGAAGTGATGTCAACTGAAATAAAGAAACAACTTCATGTGGCCATAAAAGAAATTAGAACAGAAATACTATCCCAGGTGAAAGAAGAAATTAAAACCATGATAAAAGAATTACTAAGCTTCTCTAAAGAAGACACAGATAAAAAAATAGGGGAGCATAAGAAAATGAGGGAAACCATGAATGAACAATATAAGAGAGATTTAGAATACATGAAACAGATTCAAAGAGATAGCCAGGAAATTAAAAACTCCATTGAAAGCTAGGAAAACCACTTGAAAGAAACTGAAGATAGACTTTCAAACCTTGAAGACAGGTTTGCAGCTTGTGATTGTGAAAGTAAAGATCTCTTAAAAATAACAAGGAATCATGAAGTAACAATTCAACAACTGCAAGACAACTCAAAGAAACATAACTTAAGAATTGAAAATGTGAGTGAAAAAGTAGGGGTCAAGACAAATGACATCAAGGCTCTATTTACAGAAATAATTCCTGAGAACTTCCCGAGCATGGGAAAAGGAAGTGACATTCAAATAAGTGAGGTATACAGACCTCCAGCTAGCCATAACCAAAACAAATGTACACCCAGACATACAATAAAGATCCCAGAAATTCAACATAAGGACAGAATATTAAAAGCTGTTAGAGAAAAGAAACAGATCACCTATGGAGGAAAACCCATCAGAATCAGCAGACTTCTCAACACAAACCATCAAGTCAAGAAGAGGCCAGAATGAAGTAATGCAAGTCCTGAAAGAAAACAACTTCCAACCCATGTTGATGTACCCTGCAAAACTTTCTTTCAAAATTAATGGGGAAACAAGATACTTTCATGATAAAGAACAACTCAAGGAATTCATGACCACCAAACCAGCCCTACAAAGAATACTAAAGGACATTCTAAGAGAGAGATAGAAAGGATCACGGTCTCAGGAACAATGACAGAGGGGGACCACCAAGTGGGGGCAGTCAACTGAAAGGAGAGGGAAAATAGGGAGTCAATGACAGGAAAATAGTATGGCAGAGACAACGCAGTGCAAGAGGGCCATAACTATTAATGTGGATGGCCTCAATGCAAGAATAGAAAGAAATACAGGCAGAGTGGATCAGGAGACAGGATCTATCAATATACTCTACACAAGAAACATATTTAACTAGAAAGAAAATTCATAGACTGAAAGTCAAAGGAGAGAGAACAATGCCCTATGTGACAGGGAGCCTGAAAAAAAGTAGGGGTAACTTACCCATCAACTGCAGAAAGGATAAGAAAGACATGGCATTTTATGTGGTGGAAACCTATTCAGTTATAAAGGAAGATAACCTCAAGGCTCTTGTAGGTGGATGGAGGCAACTTGAGATCATGCTCATGGATGAAATGGTTCAGAGTCACATGGGTGAATTCTGTGTTGTCTCCCTAGTATAACAA
>RJWT010021208.1:0-17680 GCA_004365215.1 Cuniculus paca | reverse complement strand
GGGCTGACCGGAAAACTGGGTCAAATGACAGTAACCACCTTGTCTCATGACCAGGGAATGTGCAGAACGAGCTTTTCCGGAGCATCTGCAGTCCATATTAGGAAGTAACCACGGTCACCTAACCTCAGACCCTCCCAGAGCCATCGTCCCCAATAAACATAGTGGGTCACTTAAACTGACCAATGCAATTTGCTTCTGTACCCGCGCTTGCAAAACCCCCCCTCCCTTTATTCTGATATGATATAAGCCTCTCCAAGCCACTGGGAGGCGCGCAGTCCCGAATCAATTCCTAGGGAGACTGCGTCGCCAGGCCTGGCAATAAACGCTCCATTCCAAAATTTCTTCAAGTGTCTCGTGGATTTTGCTCATCCCGGGCGTCGCGTACCTCACTGTACACTACTCTAACTCAATTTGGCAAAGTTCTCATGATTTCCATAAGAACAAAGACATGATTGTGTCTCATCTTTGTGCACATTCTGTTAGAATTGTGCAGATGGGCACATTGCCATTTGGTAGAATAATGTACAAGTGGCCCTAGAAACCTTGATCAATTAGGCATCATATATACAAATCTTGGAAAACCATCTCTTTGATCGTAAATGCAAGCTTTGAGTCACCAGTGTGACTACATTGCACCAAATTTTCTCTTTCTGTTCAATTTCCAATTTCACCTTTTCACGGAAACATCACTGTACTCACTTCTAAAGTGAAATTAGGAACTTTTTTCCCCCAGATTCATTCGGGCACAAAAGTCAGGAGCTGACTAAAACATGTTACACACAAAGAACTGGACCTCATTCTTCCACAGGCAAAACTCCTCTGACGTCAGTGGTAGGCTGAGAACAAAGGATTAAACTGTGAGTAACAAATTTCAAGTAATTACCTAGCCAGTGGCCCAAGAAGAGATGAACTGAGTCCTTGTGCTTGTAATAAAGATGATTCAATGGGTTTTAATGTGCTCATCCAGTGGCAAGACTGTCAAGGAATGAGAAAGAGGGAAAGGGAGAGAGAGAGAATGGAAGGAGGGAGAGAGGGAGTGTGTGTGGATGAGGGAGGGAGAAAGTAGGGGAGAGAGAGAGAGAGAGAAAGAGGAGAGAGAGAGAGAGAGAGAAAGAGAGAGAGAAAAAAAGAGAGAGAGAGAGAGAGAATCTCCACATTCCCTGGGAATATGGTTCACAGATTGCTAGCATACAAACAAAAGTCAGCTAGATGGCTTTAAAAAGCTTTGTCAACAGATTCAAACCTGTTCAGGGACTCAGAGGTGGTAAAAAGGGGAAAATAATGCCCTAGCCATATCTGGGGAAAATGCATATTTGCATATTTATTGCTGCAGGATTTCACCTTTCTTTTTATGCTTTTTCCTAACATTTACAGATGGAGCAGAAGTGTGAACAGTGGGGAGGCAGTTTGTTTCTTCCTCATAGTCCGCTACTCAATTGAGGAAAAAACAATTCCAGCTTTCAAAAGCAATTAGACTGAATTCACAATAGCTGCTCTGGGCAAGTTTGATTATCTGCTGGGGTCACCTTTGTGCCACTTAGCAGCTAAATGGTGAAAAACAGCTATGTCATCACTTCTTCCCAGGGTTTTCCAAATAGCCCTAACCCCGGGCAATGTATTTATTAGTCAAATAAATTAGAAAATCCTGCCTACTTCCTTTACCTTTGGAAAGTCACAATGCATGCTTTCATGTTAAAGGCTCTGAAAAGTCCTGTATTCAAGACAGTAGCTCAACTTTACTTAAACAAGATTTTGTTTTCAGTTCTCTGCGAACATAAAACATTTGTTTGGTGACTTCTTTTGCTACAGCCAAGGATAATGGTGCACCTGAGAAATATTTAACAAATTGTGATGATGTGATTCGCTCTAGTTTTCAATTGCAACTTTTTCATTCACAGGAACCGAAAGTTAGACCTAAACGGACCAAAAAGAAACAAGCAATCATTAAGCCGCTTCAAATGTATTATGCAAAATGTGCTCTCCTGGATAAAATGAGTCAGTTCTGTGTGAATATATTCTTTGCCAAATTATAATGGTTACCATTTATTAAGTAGTCGCTATAATTCAGGGAATTGACACATCAGGCATCACAGTTGATGCTAATGATGATAGTGAAAAACAAGAATTTTTAGTTGCGTTTTCTCAGTGAAGAAACTAAGGTTCTGAGAATTTGGTAGTGTGCCTGCCATCACTTAGCCAGGATGAGTCAAAATCCATTTTTGAACTTAGGCCTCAGTTTAAATCGTAGGCTCTGAGCTATCTTGTTACTTGCTCTCCTGCCTCTCTTGGTCCAAGAGGAGGCACACAGGAAGGGGGGCAGCCTTGGCTGAATGCATGCACGTTCTGTGCTTTATATGCTCAGTTCTCATCGGATGCATCTTTCACCCTTGAAATGACAACCGATTACCATGAGGAGATACACAGGTCTGCAGGATTCCCAGAGCTCACGTTCTACCTGTGACATCAGAAAGCCTTAACCAAAGTAGCTTGTGAGAAATATGGCTAAATTCGGGGAACACCTCCCCTACACACACACACACACACACACACACACACACACAGCATAAGCGTTTCACTTAGATAAAAAGAAAAGAATAATTTCATGACCATATACCCATGCTCATGTAATATCCCTTTAATATTAATAGACTCAAATATTTCAGCCATAGCTATATGTACCTTCTATAAGTGTAAACTTTAAGACATTTGTTGGTAATATTTGCACAATAAAGATATTGATACAAACTTATGCAGGGGCCTGTAAATACGTAGGTAAATAGTTTACAAGTTTTCTACTGATGAGAGTGCTGGATAGATTTTTGTATTACCTGGGAAATGAAGGATTGATCACTGACTGCATTGAAAGACAAAAACAAATTTACAGTAAGAAGCAAACTCTAGAGAAAGGGACAAGAAGGACACAAGTAAAAAGAGTTATTAGGGAAAAATGCAATGAAATTTGCTTTGAGTTATGACTCTAGGCATCTATTAATTGTTTATCATCTTGGATGCCATACAAGACAACTGTAAATCTAACTTTGTCCTTTGGAAGAGAATATTGCTAGAGAATATTGCCACTGGACAGACAACTTTTACTTGTGCAATACACAAGTCATCAAAGAAGAAACCTTGTGCTCCTTGGGATCCTCTTCTGGTAAAAGAACATCAAAGTTTGCCTTTCACAGAATGAGCATATTCTCTCTGTTGGGTAAAAATACCCGTATAAGCTTACTGGATGCTGTTTTCTTGGAGTATGAAATCTTGAAGGAAACAGCACTGAAACAACAACAAAAACAGCGTTGCCTGACGCTTCACCTATGGCATCCCAGAGTGACAGTCCATCAATTCTGGCAACGATTCCTCTCTCTCCACGATATTCTTCGCTCCTTGTCTTTTTCTTAACCTCATTCTCCAACTTCTCGCATTGTTAGGTATCTTATTTCCCTGGAATGAATGACTTTTCTGCTTCAAATAACAAGATGTATTTTCTGTTGTTTGCCACTAAAAACACATAATTTAAACAGCGAAGGGTTAGGAACGTCATAAAAATAAAATGACGAAGAGAGCAAGAGAACAGATAGTGAAATCAAAGAAGAGTTCATCCTTTGATTTCATTAAAAATTGTGCCCTGACTATAATTAACCATGCAAGAAGATTTATCGATAATCATGTTGGACAAGAAAGAATTATGTTGTATGTTGAATCTCAAAAGTTACTCAGAAGGAGCTGGGCATGGTGATATACACCTGAAGTCCTAACTAGAACTGGAGCTGGATGATCAGAAATTCGAATCCAGTCTGGGCATCTCCAAAAAGGGTAGGCAAGAACTGAGGATAGACCTCAATAGTAGACCATTTGCCCTGCATGCACAAGGCTCTGGGTAGCACCCACATACTGCAAAAAATAAAGTTACTCAGGAGTAAGCACTTAGGAAGCACTGGACCTTTGGAAATATCAGGGTCTTTCTTAGTCCTATCACTTCGTGTGGGGTGAAATTTCAAGGAAGGGATGAAGAGAAAGAAGGAAGGAACCAGAGGGAGAAATGAAGGTAAGTGAGAACTCCAAGTTGTCTTTTTCAGTATTTTATTGTCTTTATCCTCCCCCATTGTCTTTATTTTAAATAAGAGTACATATTAAGAAATATTAGACCGAAACCCTTTAACCAATAAAAGCTCATGTTGTATTAGTTTGGTAAGATGTCATATAAAGTACCACAGACTAGGTGGCTTAAACAACAGATTCTCGTCCCACCCCTCACTTTGAGAAGCCACAAGCCTGATATCAGCGTGTTGGAAGCACTAGTTTCTTCTGAGAGATGTAGGGGAATGATGTGTACCAGGGATCTCTTTGATTGGCAGCTGTCATCTTCTCCCTGTATCTTCACACGCCTCTGCCTTTTTTGTGCCTGCACCCAAACTTTCCCTTTTATTAGAACACCAGTCTAACCTGGGTTACAACCCAACCTAATGACCTCATTTTAACTTAAATGCAATGCAGACTCCCATCTTCAAACATGGTCATATTCCGATGTCCTGGGCTTTAGGATATTAAGATAAATTTGGGAGGAGACAACACAATTCAGCCCATTCCAAGCTGGTTGGCCATTGACTATTTATGTTCTTTAATGTCACTGTTGTTCATCAAGTTCATGTTTCTTCCCATTTAAAAGTAATATACTTGCCCATGGATATACATAAATATGTGCTTTTGATAAAAATATACAAGTAGAATCATACATTCTATTATGTGGGCATCTGTGCTTTTCACTTAGACCTGTATTTTTAAATTTTTCATCTATACACATGCAGATCCACATTATTCTTTTTGAAGACTTAGTTTACTTGATTCCAACATCAAGGTTTGACCTAAGAAAAGGCCTTAATCCAGAGCATATTCCTCTTTTTTTAATTTTTATTTTATTGGCACATTTTAGATACACATAATGATCACATTCATCATAATGAATTTGTACCTGTATGTTTTATATCTGGCTTTTTTCCACATTCTCCTCCCCTCCATTCAGCCCCTCTGCCCCTCCTTATTTAGAAAATCCTTGTTTCCACTTTACACTTCTATTCATTTTTTCCCTTGTCCTCTTGTCTTTTTCCCATTGAAATAGAAGTATACAATTAGGTGTCTTTGATTTCACATAACAAAAAATCACTATGGATAAGCTAAGGAAAAGGAAACACAGTCAACCCTCCATATCCATGGATTATACATCGAGAAATCCAACTAACCTTGAATTGAAAATATTTGAACAAACATTTGCATCTGTATTAAACATATACAGATTTTTCTGTATCATTATTCCCTAAATAGTACAACTACTTACATAGCATTTACATTTATTAGGCTTCATAAGTAGTCTAAAGATGATTTGAATAACATAGGAAGATGTGAACAGGTTTTTTGCAAATTTTACACAGTTATGCATAAGAAATTTAAGCATTTGTGGATCTTGGTATCCACAGAGCATCTTGGAAGCCCTCTCCTACAGATACACAGGGAAAACTATGTATTAGAGACTACTGGAATTTTAGTCATCCACCCTATGGTTTTCAGTAGGTTGGACCAGTGGGATAGGAATTTACAATGACTTAGGAAGTTTCAAAGGATCAGCAAGCAGGATTTAACTAAAATTAGTTAAATCTATACCTCTCAGGTTTTTGTGAGTGACTATAAAAAATTTAAAATGTATGTAGCTTACATTGGTGACTTCACTATTGGGCCATTATAGACTGATCTTTTCCTGTCTCCTTGCTAAACAGTCAAAATTTTGGTTGGAAGAATCTGATTGGCCAACTGTACCTGATCTCTTCAGAGGATCAATATGGCTCTGGCTGCTGGGTTAAGGGTTGCACGTGATTGAGAAGCCTGAAAGAAAACTAAGATGCTCAGGAAGAAAGCACTGGTGTTAGAAGGCAAAATGTACAGAATACCAGTGTAAAAGATTAGTGGCTGGTGCATAGCAGGCATTTAAAATTATCTGGTGAAGGAATAAATGAATGAGTCGAGCAAACAAACATGACACAATGGTGAATACTTTCTCTTTTCTCTCTGCTCTTCTTTATCAGGTCCCTCTTCCAACCTGGACCTAGAAGAATCACATTTGGAGTGATGAATAATGTCCGCATGGCTGCTTCCATG
Source organism: Cuniculus paca (assembly GCA_004365215.1). Lineage (NCBI taxonomy): Eukaryota > Metazoa > Chordata > Mammalia > Rodentia > Cuniculidae > Cuniculus > Cuniculus paca. Next base: position 11,530 of record RJWT010021208.1, on the reverse strand, counting down.
AATTATATCTTCAGTGCTATTTGTCTGAGCTATCTCTTCGTGGAGGAGGGCACTCATTACTATTATGACTCACCCGGTTTTTTCATCAATTCAACTAGCTTTTATTGAGGAAGTCAAAGCTAGTCACAGTCCGTCTGGAGACCTCATCCATTTTCTACCCACATGGATGCCTTTAATGATACCATCTAGATTCATATTTTTAAATGCCATGTATCATGTGTTATTTAACTTTAAATAGCATAGTTGTTGATCACTCCCAAATTCATACCTCTAGTTCAGACTTTTTGTTCAAATTCTAGACGCATTCAAACGTCTAACTACCCACTCATTATTTCTGCTTGGATGACTAATAGACATTGCAAATCCAACTTGTCTAAACTGGAAACCAAATTCCTTCTTCCCAAGCCTTCACATCTCAGGAAAGGTCAGATGCATCTTTCAGTTGGCCAAAAACATTGGCACAATTCCTGATCCCTCTCTGTCTGTCACAATACACATTTAATCTACAAAAAATCTTTGTGGCTCTTCAGGCAAATGTATCAAGAGTCTTACCACTAGCACCCCTATTTCTCCAGGGTTATTTCCTAACTGGTCTTTCTACTTCAACCCTTTCCTGTTAACAATATATTTTCAACCAGCTTCCACAGTGTTCCTTTTAGATCATAAATCATATCATGTCACTTGTCTACTTTAAACCCTCTGAGGTGGCCATTTCACTCAAAGTAAAGTCTAAGCCTGGTTGTAGACTTCTATGCCCTAAATGATCCAGTGCCACTTACTCAGCCCGTCTCTACTTTCCTCTCCTCCTTACTTGCTCCTGCCTCTACACACAGACTAGCCTTCTTGCTACTCCTCAGACATTACAGACACTTTCCTATCTCTATGTCTTTTTGCCAGCCCCTCATACCTCCTAGAATTCTCCTTATGCATATCTATTGTTCACCCTCTTCCAGTCATCCCTCAAATATCTCATTCTTAATAAAGATCTCCCAATCTACCATGTTACCTGATTTACATTTTAGAAACATAGTCATCGACATGGAAAATTTTCATGACATATTGCTGATTGAATAAAGCAGAATACACAATGCTGTGAATTCCAGACCTATTTTATTTAAAATTTATGTATAGATATGTATTGCAAAGAAGAGAAGAGAAAAGGAAGGGAGGAGAGATCAGGGAAGGAAAGAAAAAATCAGTAGGATACACATTAAAATAATGAGATTATTTCTAGTAGACCTCATTCTTCATTCACCTCAGCATTCTTAATCACATTTAACCTGTTTTACTTTCCTTTTTTCAATATGTTTTTCCCTTTTGAGCATTCTAGTTTATTTACTATACTAACTTACTTACCTATCTTGTTTATTATTTTTGCTTAGTGTATCTTATTGCAATGTAAATTCTATAAATAAATGTATTTTTCTATTTGTTCACTGGTATCCCCTAAAGGTCTAGAAAAATGTTAGCTACATAGTAGTTCTTCACTGACTGTTAAACGAATGAGTAAATGACCCTAAAATGAAAGATCAATCAACCCTCAAAGAATTTGCAATCTAATATATTTATCTTTCTAGATATTGATCCCCTTATAAAATTACCCTTTGCTAATAATGAATTTTCATTCTTACGTAAGTTGAACTCTGCATTACTTTCTCAAGAAAAGAACTGGTCAAGGTCATTTGAATGAGAGATATTTATCTCATTTACCAAGAGGAGATCTGTTGGCTGTCTCATCCCTTTTTCTGAAAATGAATGCCTTACCCCTCCTCTGTTTATGTTGCTATGTGAAACTATCTGGTCTTAGTAGGAAGTAGATAATAACCTAATAACATTTTCGTGACTACATTGCTACATCTCTCACAAGGAGAAAATGTGCTTGCATTTTATGATGCTGAATACTCACCCATTTCATGACCTTACCATCTGTTTCTATCTGTGGAATATTTCAAACGACCAAATAACATTAAAATCACCTAAAAGAGTTTCTTTATTAGTTATAAACTTTTACAATTCAATTTAAAAAGTTTATAGTCCTTAACGCTGCAAGAATGCCATTTTCCAAAGCACCATCCTGTTCTTCATCACTGGGATCTGACAGCCACTCTGACCTTTTCTAACATCTCTACTGAAAGAAGAAGATTTGAAAAATAGATAATAAATGACCAAGACTTTATCGGTATTATAATGTAATAGTTAAAACAGGTTATGGTTATTAGACCATTGGAAACGATGCCTTATTACATAATTAACTGTTCCCTGGGTGTCTGCTTCTTTTACTGACAAAACATTTCTTGTGTTTTAAAACTTGCAGAGCCAATAAAACTGCACAGGGACAAGCTGGATTGCATTCTGCCCAACACATCATCATCAGATTTGTCAGCCAAATTCAAATGCTGGACCTAGAAGAGCAGCTGCTGATCTCAGAGGGAGGGTACAGCTGGGTGCTTTAACTCCTTGAGTACCTGTGGTGTGGGGCTTCCTCTTCAGGGAGAGAGAAAACAACCTAAGCTATCAAATAAGAATCATTTCCTATTGACGGCGATTAACGGGTCTAAGGATTTGTCCAAGGTCATCCTTACTTGTTCAAAGTCGAAAATCACAACTAATGGAGGAAATAGAAGATTTTTCCTTCCTCTCACAACACGTGGCATATTTACTTGGTGTCAACGGCATTCCTCAGCTCTGTAAGCTGTTAGGGACCTGGGAACTGGTGTAATGCAAAAAGCAGAAGGTAGCCAGGTGTCCACGCTGACTACTTCAACTTATTTTCTGCCTATCCATGTCCTAAAATCTTCATATTTCTTGTCTTATTCCTCAAAGCCCCATAGGCATAAATCAGATGCAAAACTGTTTTGGAAAATTTAACCGTTAAGCTATTCAATGTAACCATTTCATTACCAAATTTTGTAACAAGAATTGATACTAGTTAGGGGAAATTCTCTTGTCCTTATTCTTTGTCAAAATTATTTGGACCTTTTTAAAATTCTTCAAAGTAAATTCTATAATGTATGTCTTAGATTCACAGAGAAATCTTAATTGATGCGATTCCAACTACAATGTCAATTGATAGATTTATCTCAAGCGAGTTACCCTCCTTACCATATCAAGTTTTCCTTGATAAATATGATCTATCCCCATTAAATTCAGGTGGATATAGCCATTAAATATCTCATGACACCTAATAATTGTTTTTCTATCACAAATTGTAAGAAATATTATCCAGAAATTTGTACTCTTCAATGTAATAGTAAAGTTAATATTGAACTTGTCAAAGATATTTTTGCTATACACTGATCTTGCTGGACCAGTAGATTCATAATGAGGGGAAGGATTTGAGTTGTAATAATTTAACTTCCCCTTAAACAAAAGTTTATTAGATGAGATGGCCAGACTTCAGCAGTAAACATAAATACAAATAAATATAGTGGCTGGCAGCTGTTACTTCAAAAGAAAAGAAAATATGGAGCAAGGGAAGCGAGTTTTACTATCTTGAATCTCGGTTCTATGAATAGCAGATTTCTGTTTGCTATTGCAAAGCCATTCTGGGTAACTTTCTGAGACAATAACTGCAAACTCACTTGTCACCCTTATTGGTTACTGGGTTTATATATTATTTTTAAAGCAAATGGTCTGTTTATTTCTTGGAGTAGTAAATGTTTTGCATCTGCAGTGAAAACATATTCACATGGGGTAGCTGCACAAGATGTTTATGGGAATAAGTAATCTCTAACATAGATCTCCAATTCCAGAATCATGAGATTTATATCCTGTGGTTCAATAAGCACTGGCATTTCCATTCCATTTGTTTCTTTATCAGCCCTGTTTCATCAGAAAGAAGACAAACCAAAATTTAATATTGGGAATGACCCAAGGTTTTTTATGAATAACCAAAAATCCATAAGGTAAAAAAAAATACATAAAGCAAATCAATGTATACATAAATATATAAATATAATAAATATATGTATTTATTTTATAATGTATTATGTAATTAAAGATATAATACACATGTTTTGGTTTTAAAGCTAGCGTTCTTTACACTTTTCCAATGTTTACAGAAAAGGGGGCTAGCCACTTATTATAAATGATGAGTGACATATAGATAGATGCATGAATATATAGATGCAGAGATAAGTGATGAATAAGACAGATGATAGGTAGATAGATACATACACAATTCACAACAGAATTTGGGAAATATTCTTTGCTTGGGTGAGAAATATGCCCTATAGGTTCTATTTTTGGGGGGCACACTGACTGATACAGGTACTTGTTTTAGTTACTTTTTGCTTGTTGCTGAGACAAAATACCCAACACCTAAAATTGAGAGAGGAAAGATTTATTTGGCTCACATTTTGTGGAAGTTTCAGTCCATAATCAGCTGGCTCCAAGTCAAGGTGGCATGGCAGAGGGGCAACAGTTCAAGGCAGCAGAAGACAGCAAAAGCAACAAGAGCAAAAAGAGAACAAGTCTCTTTTCCTCCCTTATATTGTATGCAGGCTCCCTGCCCTAGGGCAGGTGTAGCACTCACACCATCTCTGTGCCCTCCTATTGCACAGGCTCAGGATGTTTACAAAGTGAGGACTCTGGTCCCCTGCTGAGTCACTTAGTTAAACTTCTAGACTTCTCTAGCTGATACAATGAATCAACCATCACAACATCTTGGACAGTAAACAGCCTCCCTAAGGCATGTCCACTAAACTCTAGGATGTAGAACTGCTGAATTACTTAAATTTCTCAAGTCAACACAATGTATCAACCATTACAGTACTGAAAGAAACTTGGTCTGTTGGGGGCAGTGGTGAAAAGAAACAAATACAACTGTGAACAGGAGACTCCTTGTTTACAGAATTATTGCAAAGAGCCAAGAAAATTACTCAGAACCCAGGAGTATGTGGCAACCTGGAGCCACCTATCTTAAGAGACATCATTATCCAGTATCTTAAGAAACAGTAACTGCTATTGATTTCTGGGTTGTAGAAATGCACATTTGCATTTTTGAAAACACATTAGTCTTTTTTCTCCATTCTCCTACTTGCACACACTCCTGAATTACCCAAAACAGTGCTGTGGTGACAGAACCTACAAAAGGGTTTTCTCCATTCAGTTTGTTTTCTTCAACCCAGTGAAAGTTATCAGCCTAGCCAGGGAAGCATTTAAAAGTGACCTTTTCATAAAAACAATTTTGTGTTTGAAACCTCGACATTAGTAAATACTTTTACTTTGTACTTCTCAGATCTGTCATTTTCTGTTCACTGGAATTATCTACCAGTGTATGCATTCATCTCCCTGTTCTTTTGAATGAGACCAAAATGCAACTACTCCTGCACCCCCCCCCCCAGCAAAGCTCTTCAGGTATCATAAGGGTCCCAAGATGGCACTGATGGATCAGCCCATGAGAGTATGCTGCTGTAGCTAGTCTGGCTATAATAATGAATCAGAGAAGCTCAGATTCTCCAAGCTCACTTCCATGTCAACATCTTCACTATGGTGAAAGAAAGAAACCTCGAGTTTCCCATTCATATGATCCAGTGGTTCTTCCCATCCCAGCCTGAGGTTTCTGCTTCCAAGCCATCTCCTTAAAGATGTTTCTCTAATCCCACATCCCAAGCACCTCTTCCAACTCTGATCTAGAGCTACTCTATCCATTCAGGCTATTTTATTTCCCTTCCTATTGTCCATTTTGCCTGAAATTCTGTTGCTTATATATTTACCTACTTGTTTGATTGCCTTTGTAAGAAAAGCTCCATAAGGTAGTAAGATCAGGGACTTATCTGCTTCTTCACCTGCTTCCTGCCTTGGGGCAGGCAGGCAGGCACTGAACATTGCCACAGAAAGCTGGATGCTTTGTCACAAAGGTTTGACTTCGCTATCTTATCTTCACAGACTGACTCAGACAGCAATACCCATCCAAGAATCCCTCCCACAGCAAGCTTAGAACCAAGGCCCTGAGAGTTTACATGCATATTTCAATCTTCATAACAATCCCACCAGATGGAAATGAGTCACTCTTTATAGATAAGGAATTTCAGGCTGAGAGGGAAAAGGTAGCAAGTACACAGCAATAGTGAATTTGGAGTCAGATGTTACCAACTCCAGCATCTAGATTCTCTATAATAACAAGTTTACAAAGCTCATTTTCTAGCTCAAAGGTAATTCTCTAAGAGAAATACCAGAATAATTTTGAACAAGCCCAACACTGTTGAAATAAGCAGAACTGACTTATTGAGAAAATTTCTTAGGTTCAGTGCAAAATGAAAACATCAGATCTGTTGTCCAAAAAATGAACAATTCAAAATGGTGAGGAAGCAGATTAGGTATAGCAAAGCTGACTAGGGAAGACCTGCTAATACAAGATCCATGTGCAGAACAGTTTCCAAAATCCTGCTTGTGGACAGAGTTCTTGGGAGAACTCCAGCAGGTTTTCAGTAGGATGCCTAGACCTGACGTCAGCCTGAGGCATGGGATCCCTGCACCACCTCTCAGGACCCACATGTGGAAGTCCTTCTGGGTTTCCGGGAGATTTAGACAGCATAAAAGGACACAGAAGACAGCACAAAGAGCTAGCTCTCATGGGTTTCCTCATGACAGCCAGCCCTGCATCCTCAAGGGTATACTTTTATCTTGCCTTTTCCTCTCTCACTCAGCCCAAGCTTGCTCCACAGAATCAGTTTCTCCTTCACTCTTCACTTCTACTTTTTCAAAGAAACTTTGTCACCACCTTTGAGAAGAACCTGGAATCCAACTCCAGAAAAAGATACACGCCACAAAACCCAGTAACGTTTATTTGGCAACCCACTTTTAGAAGGAGATGCCTAGTAACAGTGATGACAGAGCATAAAGTTGAGTGCATGGCCCTTCTGTGCAGAGGGACCATGTGTGACCGCCCCTGCTGCACACCTTAACCCACTCTAGAAATAGGGACACGTCGTGTTCGTGGTGATTAATTTGGAAGTGACAATGTCTGCATTGGTTTGGAAATGTTTGTAAAGAAAATGAGTAAATATTGTTCTAATAATAGTTTGTGCTGCTTCTCCACAGCACTGTGGCTGTGTTGATAAAAACTTAATTAGGATTTAAGACATAGCCTTCTCTAGGAATTAGGGTACCATAAATTCCATTTGGTTGATAGTCTGTAAGAAGAATCAGGAAAATTCACTTGCTGACTCACTGTGTGAACAGGTGTCAAACTGATTTTTCCAAAGCAGGAGGTGAAACTCTATGACAAGCTGGATGATGAAACTGCTGGCTTCTGAGAGTTCTCCACCTGTGAATATGGAAACTGTCGGGGGCTCGTGGTGCAGAAATAAGGTACAGGCATCCTCCTGTTTCTCCTGTGTGGTTATTGTGTGCTACAATGGCATCGTCAGCAACGGTTCCTCCAGCCTTCTGCAGGCTCCCTGCGGAGAGACCCAGATGGGTATACTTCAGGAAGCAGAAATGTATGTCCAACACCCTCCTAACTTCAGTGGATAGTAGTTATTTGTTTGTTTTTGTTTTTCAGTACTGAGGATTGAATCCAGGACCTTTCCACTGGACTACATCGTCAGCCATTTTTTGTTTGTTTGTTTTGTAGACAGGTTCTAGCTAAATAGCAATATTACCCAGGTTAGGCTCAAACTTGAGGTCCTCCTGTCTCAGCATCACAGAGTGCTGGGATTATAGGTGTGCACTGCTATGCCTGGCTCATAATTGGTTCTTATCAAAATATAAGTGAAGCCTCCTCGAGTGCCCACCTCTCTTGAGTGTCCAGCTCTTCTTTCAACATGTATTGTTCAAAGTCCTGTATGCACTGTAGTGGGTTGAAAAGCGTCCTCTTTCAAAGATTGAGCCACCAAAGTGAAACCTGCAAATGCGAAACCTTATTTGGAAAAAAGGGTCTTTGCAGACATGATTAAGTTACAGAGCTCAAGTTAAAATCATCCTGAATCAGGATGGGACCAAAATATAATCCAAATGTCCTTATATAGAAAAGTAAAAAGCACAGAGATGCAGGGCAGAGGCCCTGTAGACAGAAGCAGTGATTAGAGTGGTGTAGCCAGAAGCCAAGGAATTTCAAGGAGCCATCGGAAGCTGTAATTGGTAGGAAGGATCCACCTCTGGAGTCTTTGGACTGAACGTGGCTCTGCTGATAGCTTGATTTCAGACTTCTGTCTTCTAGAATTACAAGGAAATAAACATCTGTCATTTTAACCCAGCAGGCTCGCAGTCCTTTGATGTGGCAGCCCTAATACAACCATGTTCTCCCAGAAAAACACTCGTAAAATGAAAATGCAGATAATTATATACCATAATTATATGCTCTAAGTGTTACACATAGGAATCTCAGGTAAAATTTAGGATACGTCGTTAAATTCAAATGTCACGTAAAGGACAAATAAATGTTTAGTGTATGTCCCATTTTATGAGACATACTTTCACTGAAAAAGTATTTTTTCTTTATCTGAAATCCGAAGTTAACAGGTATCTTGTAATTTATTTGCTAAATCTGTCTACTGTAGCTATGAGATGGGGCAAGCTTCAGGGTGTGGGTGGTCTGAGGAGGGGAATTTGTTTCCTTTAGGGAGGCAACAGAAGGCCTAATGAGGGGGTATTGGAACAGAAACCTGAGTAGGAGGCGTAGAAGGAGAGGGTGGTGGGTCCGGGACCACCAGGGCAGCAGTGTTCCCGGCCCAGGGAAGACCAAGGAGGAGTGTGGGAACGAACGGGCTCTACATAGCTTTATTCAACGCCACCAACCGAAAGAGAGAATTCTCATTCTCCCTGGAAATACAAAATGTTTCTGAGCTAAATAGCAAGAAAGCTGTATTAAAGTATTCACCATGCTATTGATCTTAGCTCTTAATGAGCTTGACTTAGATTATTTAGATGTCAAGCAAGTCTGGTGTCCAAGTTTTATGATCCTCCGAAATAACCCTAGGCAATCCAGCAAGCAATAAAACAACCCGAAACAGCAGACAGTTGCCATAGTAGGAAATGTTGGCGTATAATTAAAGCAGAGGCCAATATTTATGTGCTTTTCTCTGTAACAGATTCATTAACAATATCTTAAGCTATTTTACTGACTTTTAAATTTCTGTTGCTATTGGCATCCATCTGTAAAAAAGGAGATTTTATTTAAATTTCAGAGTTTTTTAACTTAAAAAAATGCACACCCATCTATCAGGACAATTACACTCAAATGTTCACAGCAACGTTATTCATAATATGAATAAAAAGTGGAGCCAGTTCAATGTAATGTGACCAAATACTTGGTTACTTGGAATTTCAGATCAGTAACTTTTTGCATAAGTATGTCCCAACTTAAAAGGACAAATTAAATTAGGCATTCTGTATTTAATCTGTTAACCCCACTGACGACGTCCATTAGCTAGTGAATCGATAAACAAAAGGTATTATACCTGCACGATGGAAAACTTTAGCCATGAAAAGGGAACAAAGTAGGTAGTGATGTAGGAATAAAATGGGTAAACCTGAAACAATTAAGCTCAGTGATGAAAGTCAGACACAAAGACTACATGTTTTACATAAAATATCCTGAAAAGGCAGAAAATAAACTAATGGCTTGCTTGGAGCTAAGGGTGGGAGCTGACATTAATTGTAATGAAGCCAGGGTTTTTATTGAGGTGATAAAATACCCTAGAACTGGATTATGATGATGGTCACACAGTTTGGTAAATTTATTAAAAATGGATAAATTGTATGTATATTTCAACGGTTCAATTTTGTGGTAAATTATACTTCAATAAAGTTTTTATTTTTAAAAAACTATATGCTCATTTCAACAAGTCAAATAGTACAATAGAGGTAAAAACACTGGAAATCTCTGTCGAAATGTTTGTGGTAGCCAATATGACCACACAGTTTGCTATCTCTCCATCTAAACACATTTTTTAGCTTGTAGAAACACAAGTATTGACATTCTCTTTGAAACTTGCATTTGCCAATGTATGTCATGGACATGCCTTCAGGGAATCTCAGAAATCTATACCATTCTCTTATACACTTGCATAATAATTCACATAAGGGCATCCTACAGTGTATTCAAACATCCTTTCACCTATTAATGATTTTGACTTCTCATTCCACTCTTCCTTTCTCAATCCTTCTCTTCCTCCCTTCCTTCCACCCCTCCATCTCTTTCTTCTTTTTGCTTTTTTAAATGATGCTTCATTAAGCACTCTTGAACTATATTAAAGGGAGTTGTTTAAATTAGGAAAAAGTTGCAGGACCAACAAAAGATGTCAAGATACTGAAGCATCGTTAAAGATCCCATTTTCTTTCCTCATGCTGCCATTGTCCTCTTAGACTAATTTAGACTGCAAATCAAATGAAGCAAAGGTTAAATTATGTATCTATCACCATGGACATTTGTTATTTATTTTACACATAAATGTGCATAGCTAGTGGCCTAGTTACTTGAAGAAGCATTTTACACAAATATATGAGACATGTACCAAGCCAAGCTTGAAGTTCTAAAATACAAGGGGAATAATCTGTGGAAATCTCATTCTTTCAACAAAAGCTGGATACAGAGACCAATAAGTGATTTTTTATTTTATTTCTTTTGAGGGGTTGTTTTAGTTTGTTGAGGCAAGGTCTCACTATGTAATGCAAGCTGACCTTGAACTCTTCCAGTCCAGTCTCCAACTCATGGCAATCCTTCTGCCTCAGCCTTCTGAGTGCTGGAATTGTAGGTGTGTGCACCACCACAGCTGGCAAATAAATGCTTTTTTAAAGTGTGGAATGTTTATCACGCTCTGGGCATACCACTAAATACAAGGGCGAAGCTTCAGAAATGCAAACGATGATAGAATTTAACATGAGCCAAGCAATTTATGAGCATCACTGTATTATTTAAATACATAGGAGAGCAATGCTAATGCTTAATGCATTTCGAGGCTCCAGAAACTGGCATTTGTGTTACTTCATGTGACAGAAGTAGGATTAGAACATAGGCTTCAAATACCAAGTGTCATTGCACCCTACTGTTCCATGGGGAAAACATTTTGCATAAATATTTCTAATAATCTGCACTGCCCAGGGATGTAATGAGGATCTCAGGGTACTAAGTAAAATAGATCATTCCTATGCTCAAGGAGCAGGGTCAGGGAGGAACAGGAGCGTGTGCCACCAGAAAGCCAGGGGCACTGTGAGAAGGCACAGGTGAGTGCCAAGTGCTCTGGATGGAGGCGCCCCATTGGCACAATGCAAGATGTGCACAGGAACTTCTGAGCTGAGTTTCCAAAGAGAAAGCCATGTGCAAGTGAAGGAAGGACGGCATTCCAGAAAGAGAAAGTCTCAGGAGAAAAGACTCAGAAGTCAGAAACATTCAGAAAAACATGAGGAATGAAAGGCAGATGACCTTCTAGAGGGGGAGCAGCGAGGCAAGGAGCGAAGGGGCTGAGTAATTGTTTGGAATGCATGCAGTTGTAAGAGAAAAATCTCTCTAAAGGATTACACAGGAAGGAATTGACTATTTCTTTGAATAAGAGGTCTGTAGGCAGGGCAGTCACATGATTGGATT
>RJWT010021207.1:0-17673 GCA_004365215.1 Cuniculus paca | reverse complement strand
GCCAGGCAGGCACTTAGGCCACTGAGCTAAATCCCCAGCCCTTGTGTTTTTGAGACAAGGTCTCACTATGCCATTCAGGCTGGCCTTGAGCTCACTCTGTAGCCCAGGCTGGTCTCGAACTCACAACGATCCTCCTGTCTCAGCCTCCCGAGTGCTGGGATTATAGGCGTGCGCCACCACGCCTGGCTTCCCCAAATTCTTACTCGAGTTCAGATGATTGGCTGGAGTGGTCACAGACCCCAGGGGACCTCTTCACTGAAGCCAAGCCCGCGGGTTACAGTGCATACCCCATAAGGCTCTGGAAAAGTAGCCATGGAAAAAGTGGCCAGGATGAGGTACAGGGCCACCGTACCCACTGCACCCCAGGTACCTCCGAGGGAATGGTCCTCAGAAGCCTTCCCGGCCTGTTCCTCTGGGCTTTGGGGTAGTTGCCTTCCCCTGGCAAGCCGCCCTTAAGTCCCTACCCTAAGAGGACACAGGAGCCCCAGCCACTTGTCATCTCATTGGCATACAAAGGACGCAGTGGTTGGGGTGTGGGGGGTTAGAAGGTGTGCCAGAAAACAGGGGCAGAAAATAAACACCACATATATTTGTTAAAAACAAAACAAAACAAAACAAAAAAAACCAAAAAACTATAACCAAAGAGAAGTTTGGGATCAGAAGTGGCAGACAGGTGTTTACACAGCAGACGAGCAGGGCTGATTATTTGGCTAGCAGAAGTTACTAAGGTTTACTTGTCGACTGCGCCCCTGTGCATTTGGATCCCCGATTTCTCTTGGCAGCTCCTGCACAGCTCTGCAGAAGCAAGCAACAGAGGTGGGCTCGGGGCTACATCACCGACGCCTGTGAGGAGAAGCAGCTCTGCTTCTGGCCTGGACAGAACGAAGATGGGCATCCCTGTGCCTTCCCGGGGCCACTCCCCCGGTGCGCGGGGATGCTGGGCTGCTTCCCTTTTAACTGTGTGACTTGCTCACTTTCTATGACTAATACACAGAAGGTCCTAGAATCCTAGGGGTGCTCCGGGGGAGAAAAGGTAGCACTCATGCCTGCAGTACAGAGCTCCCAGGTACTTGCTACCCTTGCAAAGCATCCCTGCTCCCCTTCTTCCTTGGGGAGACCTGTGGGCAGTTTCCAGGCTCGCCTTCTCCAAGCCCTGCCGCTGGCCACCTCATAGACTTGAGGCACGAATGAGGAATTTTCGGGCCCGAGAGCCTTGTTTCTGCTTCACAGCTCCCGGGGTGCCGTCAACCGGGAGCATCTGACCCTCACTCTCGAGTCTGGGGTCATCAGGGGTCCTGGGGGAGGAGACCCATGCCAGGGGTCCCTGCCTTACTTCAACTCACTTCCTCCATTTCCAAATTTGTCCTTCCTCCCAGTTCGCCTGCTTTCTCACCAGGATTTTGGGGCAGGAGGATTGGCCCCTGCTTTCAAGAAGGCCCGAGCGCAGCAGCCTCTGCTGGGCCGTCTCCGGGCAAGCGGCTTCCTCCGTGGGATTTTCCTCCGGGGAAGCAGGGAGGTCCCAAACCCCCCTTCCGAAGCCCTCTGCTGTTCTACAATCGTATCTCCATTTTCTTTATTGTTTACGGAGCAAGAATTTCAGAGGCTACTTGTTCCTTTTTATCGACCCTGCGTGGGGCTGAAGCGTGCGGCTCAAAAATTCCTGTGCACCCACAAATCCAGAATGCATCCTTATTCAGAAACGTGACGGGCTACAGTGGGGCACTCTGGGTCAAGGTGGGCCACGAATCCCACGGGAGGTGTCCTCAGAGGACCGGGACGGGACACAGCGAGGGAGAGGAGGCGGCCCTGTGTGGACAGAGGAGGCTGGTGTGAGGGCCGAGCACCAGGACTCCAGGGAGTGGCGCTGCCAGAGGCTGGGACAGGGTGGAGCACCCTCCCAGGGCCTCGGCTCTTGGACGCTAGGCTTCCGGCCTCCAGCACTGTAGGGTTTGTGCCCACCATTAAGACGCAGGGTCTGTAGGAGACGGCAGGGCCCTGTCATTCGTGTCGTGCTACATTTCGGCTCCTCAGTATGAGGCAGTCCAAGGAAAGCGAGCTTCCTCCTGTCTAAGGCAGCAGCGCTCCACACCTCGCAGTTTAGCCAACTGCAGTGTTTCACCCCGAGTTTCCTGCAAAACAGCATGTCCTGACAGGGGACCCATCCAGGCTCATCTCCCGGCGCCCCTCGGTGTGTCCTTGACCGCTCAGGTCCCCAGGCAAGCAGCAGTGGCCTGTTCCGGGGGCCGGCAGATCCGTGGGGAGTGACTCAGCGGCGCGGTCTGGCGTGGAAATGAGTCCGGAGACAGCCTCGATTTAGCAACAGTGAAACCAGACACAGACAGGGAGGCCGAGTGCCAGTCACTGGTCGAGCTGTCACCTGCCACAGCGGGACTGAGCTTTCCGCTTGAAAATCCTAGGAGGGGACGCATGGGACATAATCTGAGGTCCCGCAACCTGCTGTCCCTCGCTGTCCCCGCAGAGCACACTCACTCACTGCTCAGGGGCTGGCTGCTTCCCCACTCAGTGCCGCCTGCAGGAGGACCTCGCCTGCTTCTCCACGCAGTCATGCTCCTCCCGGTCCTCACCAGGAAGCACGCACTGGATTCTTTCCGCGTTTCAGGGGCCATCACGGATGATGACTGCTATCGATGATTTAAACTCTTGCTCTGTCCTGGATTTGGCCAGCAAGAGTCCCTTCATTTCTAAGCACTTGCTTGTCTTCTGTCATTGCAAGATGTTCCAGGCTCGGCTTGCCTTTCTCAGCTGGGGCTGGCGAGGGCGGTGTCTCCAAGGACCCCCGGCTCTCCACAGCAGGGAGGGAGATGCACACGCCAGGCCTGGAGGGCAAGGTGTGCCCCTGGGCTAGGGCAGCCGATCCAGGACCTCTCGGCAGGCTGTGCCCGCTACCTCATATGCATCTGTTTCTCTATCTACCTCCACGGGTTCACCCCAGGGCCCCCCGTGCCAGTCCACACCACCAGAGCCTCTCTAGCGCCTCCCCACTTCTGAATTCGCCGCTGCTCTCCATCAGTGAGAAAGCTGCCTCTCTTTGGTGGGGTTCCTGACAAACACGCAGCCTGAATCTAATCCCGAGGAAACACCAGACATATCCAAACTGAGGGACATCCTACAAAATTGATGGCTAGAACCCTTCAAAAATGTCAAGGTCCCACAAGCTGGGTGAGGTGGCACAAACCTGTGATCCTAGCACTAGGGAGGCTGAGGCAGGAGGATTGCTGTGAATGCAAGACCCTGTCTTGAATTAGAAAAAGGACTGTCCTGAATTTGAGTTCGAAGCTAGTCTGGGCTACATAGTTAACTCAAGGCCAACCTGAACTACACGTCGTGATCCTGTCTCAAGACAACAAAATGAAAGACAGCAAAGGCCAAGGAATGGTTCCAGATTACAGGACATGAAACCCACAGGACACAGTCCTGGGAGGGATTCCGGACAGGGGAAAATTTGCTATCAAAGTTGTTACTGGGCATTTGACCAACATGGCTTTTGGATTAGATACCAGTACTTTATAGCTGTTGAGTTTCCTGACTCTGATTTTTATGCCATGCTTACGTTTTTTTTTTTTTAGGAGCTGAGGATGGAACCTTGAGCCTCAGGAGCGCTAGGCAAGTGCTAGGCCCTGGCTCGAGGGAATCTCATTCACAGGAAATACACAGACACACTTAGAAACAAAAGGGAAGGTCTGCGCCTTGTTCCTAAATGGTTTAGCGTGTGTGTGTGTGTGTGTGTGTGTGTGCGCGTGTGCATACATACAAGGTGTGACAAAAAAAAAACTTGGTGATTGCTTATATTTTGTAAAAAATTATTATAGTAAAAGACATTGCCATCAGCTCCCCTCAAAACCCTCCCCCTCACTCTGAACACCCTCATCTCATGGTCCCTGCCACTTCCTGCAGCAGCTCCGGAGCCCTCTTCCCTGAGGGTCTTTAGCTGCGCTGTCCTGGCTGCCTCGATGTCCTGAATGGATTCAAAACGTCTCCCTTTCAGGGTTGTTTTGACTTTGAGGAGGAGCTGGAAGTCGCACAGTGCCAGCTCCGGTGAATAAGGTGGGTGGGGACACAGCGCCGTGTCTTCATGAGCTGCCTTTCTGTTGGACGGCGTTGGCACCGTGCTTTTGATCATACCTCATAAAGCCACTCAGGAAAAAGGCTGCCAGAGCTGCTTTAGAAAGTGGCCAGAATGAGGGGACCTGTTTTTGAAGTGAAGGAGACAACTTTGAGGGGGAGGCATAGCAATGCATCTCTTGCTGCAACTGACTTTGAAACTCTACTGTGTTTTTGGTCAGCCCTCGTACATCTGTGCGCGCACACACACACACACACACACACACACAGAGGGAGAGGAGACATAAAGGAGGCCTGGTGCTGACAAACTGTGTTGCACATGAGGCCTAGCAAGTTCTCTGTACCCTCCCGACAACTGCAGGGAACTCTGAAATTACACCAACATAAAGTTATCAAACACAGAAGCTGACCCAGCGGGACACTGACAGGGTTTCAGCGAGCAGGGCCAATGTGCAGGTGCGGCAGGCAATGGGGGAAGCAGCCTGCAGCTGCTTTCAAGCCCTTGGGTTCCCTGGAGCCAGCAAGGCCTGAGAGCCGCACAGGTGCAGCGGGCGAGGATGTGAGTGGGCTGGCAGGAGTGGACGAGCAGGTCCAGATCACGAGGTGTAGGCCTTACAACCTCCCTGCAGGCAGAGCCTCCAGGAAGAGCTCCTATGGGGACCCAGCCAAGACCCCCAGCTGCCCCTATGAGGGGTACGGCAAAAGGATGACATAAGAAACAGTCGAATTTAGTAAGGTGGGATGGGGGCTTGGAGGTCAGTGCCTCAGGGTGGGCAGAGACAAGGACACTCCAGGCCAGCCACTGTGCATCACCCAGTGTAGGGCGGGGGGACAGTGTAGCAACAGTGGTAGAACGGGCAGGTTCAACGTCATGAAGCAAACAAGCCGAGATCCAACCCCACACCTGGGCCTGATCTCACCAACCCAGAGAGCAAGGTGGCTTCTGCATCCCCAAACCAGCCCACCAGGCGGGCAGCGCAAGGAGAGCCTGGGACAGACACTGTGTCAACTTACAATTCCTGGTCCCCAACAAGCTCCAGGAACTGGGCAGCATCAATCCTGGCCTTGGGAGCAGGAGATGGAATCTGCAGTCACCACCGCCCACCTCTCATCTTTCCAAGGGGCTGCTGGCGCCTGCCCCCTCCCCTATATCAAGGATGAGAGCAAGCCCCACATTCAAAGTGCTCCTGTGACCTCTCGGCCACATATGAGTAACCTGTTTTCTCTTCCTCTGTCTTTCATCAGTTTAGTTCTCAAGCCCTAAGCACTCAACATAAAAGGGTAGGAGAAAAATTTCTTCTTCCCAGCAGAGATCAGTGCGGTGGGCTGGAGGCCAGAGAGCTCCAGGTTCTGCCCTGCCATCTGTCTCTGAGGGTGTGGAGCTGCCAGATCCACCTGTGAGGAGTTTCCGAGCTGGCACGCAGAGGGTGTGGTGGTGCACACCTATAATCCCAGCACTCAGGAGGCTGAGGCAGGAGGATCACCCAGAGTTCAGGACAGAAGGTGGTGAACTGTGTCCACTCTGTGTTCTCTCTGGAAGCGTGGCCTCAGCCAGACTGCTCAGGGTCACTGTGCTGATCCTGCCCACAGCTGTCTGTTTCATAATCCTAGCAGTCAGTGGTTATTCTTCTGTAGGGTCCATGATTGTTACAGAAACCATCGAGGACAACAAAGAGGTCTAACACTATCTGCTCACACTGGCCCCCTTGACCAAGGACGCCTTGGCCATACACAGGGTCACAGTTCAATGATCACAGAGGGGGTCACCTATGTTTTATGATGAAATTGGGGTGCAAATTTCACCCCCAGTGGCCCCCACACAGCACCATGCAGAGGACAGGCCGCCAGGACTCACCACTGGTCCCTGGAGAAAGAGACGATGAAGCGGATGCCAGCGGGGAGTCGAGCCATTTAGGTCGCCACTGGCTGGGGTGCTGCGGTCACGAAGCGAGCTGCCGCATAGGTGGGTCACGGAGCTTGGCTCTGGCTCAGGCCTGCAGCGGGGTGAGGGGGTGTCCTGCCGGCCTCGGCCCTCCTCCGTCCAGCAGTGGGGCCACGCTGGCTCTGTGGGAAGGAGGAGAGGGAATGAGCGGTGCGGTCACGGAAGTGGGTGCTGCTGGCCCTTAAAGACCGCTGTGCTCAAAGACGCCGCAGGGATGTGCCGACGGAGGGGTCATCCACAGCCCTCAGACAGCAGCAAGTGTCACAGGACAACAAGTGCGTGGCCCCTGGGTCCACCATGGGCCCAATTGACCCAGCAGCCTGGGCTGCCTCGGACCCGGCCACTTTGGTGCCAGAGAGGCACACGGAGCCAGACAAATGGGAGATCAAATTCGGGCAACTGTGGCTTTGGAACTGCGATGCACCTGGTGGTTTGCAGCACATTCGCGTCTGTGTCTTTCATCCCCTGGGGTCCCCAAGAGGCCCCATTGTGCAGTGTACCCCGAGAGTTGAACAATGCAGCAAGCAGCAGCCCTGGGAGGCCTGGGAGTGGAGGCGGGCTGGCCACTAGGGGTCTCCCGTCCTGAGGTCACCCTCTGGCTCATATTCCTAAATCAGGGTGTCTTCCAAAATAGCACCCTTACTCACACTCAGTCCACCCTCCTCCAGAGTGAGTTCTCTGAATGCTCAGGGGTAGAGAGCTTGCTGAGCACAGCAGAAGCCCTGGGGGTTAGATCCCAGCAACGAACACAAAAGCAGCTCATACCTTTGGTCCTCCCCACCCAGGGGACTGAACCCAGGGCCTCCGCACTAAACTACATCCTCAGTCCTTTAGAATTTACTTTGAGACAGGAGTCTTGGGGTCTCTCTAAATCTGTAAATTGCCTAGGCTGGGCTTGAATTTGCAATCCCCCTGCCTCAGCCTCCTAGAGTGCTGGGATCACAGGTGTGTGCCACCACACCCAGCTTATTTGTACTACATTTTCAAGACAATGCAAGCTCTGTGTTGGGCATTCATCCCAGGCTGGTGGGGGCAGATGGAAGGCTGGCAGAGCTACGCCCTTCCCCAGGGTCCAGGGAGGACCTTAGCCAGCGGGATTTATTTTCCACCTGACCTGGGGCCGGGGAAGCCTCGGCAGCATCACAACATCCTGTTCCCCCACCTTCCTCCAGCTAACACAAAACAAAACGAAACGAAACGAAACAAAAAACAAAATCATGCCAGGGCCTGATGGCACCTGCACTGTGACGAAAACAAAATGCTAACCCCCAGGAAGCCCTGGGCTCGGGGCTGCCGTGTAGCGGATGCTCTAGGGCAGACCGGCAGGGCTTGCAGGAGAAACAAAGCCACGGGGCTCCTCCACCCACCCAGCCGCCCTATCTGCTCCAAGCCGCTGGGAACTGTCTACATCCTACAGCTGCGAGCCTCACTTCACCTCCACAAAACCCCCAGCGAAGACAGACCTGGAGGTGCCGAAATACAGCAGGGATGAAGGATTCTTTTTAAAACAATGGGCTCCTTCTGCACGCTGGCTGTGCGGCTTCGGTCAGAGCACAGGCAGAGACCCCAGGGCAAGCCCGAGCTCAGAGCTGCCAAGGCCCCAGTCACCAAGGTGACTCCCTGACCAGCTCTCCAGGAGAAAGAGCCAGGGCGATCATTCCCCGGGGAGAAAGATGGGGACCCAGCTGCCACCTCTTCCCCCTAGGGAAGTCCCAGCAGAAGGCCACGGGCACAGCTCCCGGACAGGAAAGCTTCTGCAGAGCGTCTCTTCAGCTCTCTGGACTTACGGCCTCAATCTGGGACCCAGCTGGACCTCAGTCAGCCCTAGGTACAGCCTGGCTGCAGGGACGAGTGAGGGACATCTACAGCCAGGGCCCCAGTCCGACCCCCGCGTGGGGCTCGGCACCCCGAAGGAGGGGTGGACAAGAGCAGCCGCGGAGTGACGCCAAAGCTCCGCCACGGCACCAAAACAGCCCCACGGATGCGCCCAGCAGTCACGTAATGGCAAAATTAGGAGTCGGTCCCCTTCAAAACACGAAGCTGCGAAGCTGCGTTAGAAAGAAAGTTTCAAGCCTTTTCTTAAGAGAAAGAATACGACGTCCTCTTTGGCGTAAGCACTTTCTAAGACCCTAGGGGTTCTGTGTCCCCTTAAAGATGGACCTGCCTCTGTGTGCACCACCGCCCTGGCCACAGGGCAACGGCGAACCCCGGGAGCCCGCCCGGGTCCGCGCGCGTCCGCAGGTGCAGCGGCAGCCCCCAGGTCTCCAGCTTCCTCGCGGCGGGTGACGGGAGGGGAGCCCCAACACCCCCACACAGTCACGGCTCGAAGCCTCACGCTGTGAAGTTCAAGGACGCGCAGCCCGGCCCCTTCCAGGCAGGGAGACCCGCCCCGCGGAGAGGCCGGCTTCGGGTTCCCCGTTTTCAAAAATTCAGACCTGAAGACCGAACCCCAGGTCCCGGAACCGAGGGCTGGGGGCGGGACTTCCCGGCGTCTTTAGCCCTTTGTGATACCCAGAAGGTGGAGGTCCCCGGTCCCCGGGAGCCGGCTGCTCGGCGGCGGCCGGACTCGGCGAAGGCCCGGGAGCGGGGTGCGCGTCCCCTGGGCTCCCCGGGCCGCTCCTCCCCGGGGCACGCGGCGGCCGGGCTCGCGGACACGCCCACGTCCCGGGGGCGCCCAGGCGCGCGAGGTCCCCGCCTGCCGACCCGACCCTGGGCTGGGGCAGGGAGGGACCGCGCGCGCAGCCTGGCCACCCCTGCCCGCGCCCCGCGCCCCACGCCCGCGTCCTGCGATCGCCGCGCATTGTCGCCCGCGGCCACGCGGCCCATCCCGCGCCTCCAGGTCGGTCCTACCCGAGGGAGCGCCGGAGACCGCCCGGCCCCGCGGCACGGCGCGCCCACCGCGCGGGAGGAGCGGACGGAGCCGGCGGCGCAGAGCCACGCGCGGCAGGTGCGGGGGGCCCGGCTCACCTGCGCCCCAGCCCCGGCCGCCGCGGGCGCTTCCTGCTCGCCACTTCCTGGAGCAAGCGCGCGGAGGCCCCGCCATCCGCCCGCCCTTTCCCTTTCCCTTGCCGGCCGGCCGTGGCCGCTCCTCCCTCGCCGCGGCCCGCTCGCCGCCGCGGGACCCCGGCCCGCGCCCCGGTCCCCGCCCGCCGGGGCAGAGGTTACCGGGGGACCGCCCCCGCAGGAGCCCCGGAAAGGGCCTCTCCCTGGCCCCGGCCAGGCTCCTAAGTGTCTCATCGGAAGCATGAAGACGAGCATCCCGCAAGCAGGACTGCCCTCGCCAAGGCCCTGTTCGGCCAGCGGGCTGCGCACCTGCACCCGTGACCGCTGGCACACGGCACCCGGTTCTCCACCCGACCCGCGCACCTCTTGTGGAAGTCCAGGCTGGACAGCCCCGGAGAGGGGCCTGGTTACTTCCTCGGAGCGGCCAATCCCGGCCCAGGTGCCCAGCCCACTGCTCCCTGAAGAGCAAAGTGAGGCCGAGGCAGGAGGAAGCTCCGGGAAGATGCTGGAGCCAGGCTGGCTGGAAACACACCCTTTCCCACAGTGCGGCTGTGCCCAGGCCCTGAGGCTCTTAGTCCAGCAGGGCTGGGAGCCTCTGAGTTCCTCTGGGGACCTGCTGTGTTCCAGAAAGCTCCCACCTGCTCTGTGCCTGGCACCTTCGCACCTGGCGAGCTTTGAAAACTTGAGCTCTTTGCTGCCCAGGCCTGGCTCAGCCACCTGACACCCCTGTCTCCTCTCCCCTCCTCTCCTTCCCATTCATTCCTGCTGAGCCCCCAGCCGGCCCACGGTGGCCCCCACAAACCTCCCCAGCCTTCCTCGCACCTGTAAGATTGTGCAGCAGACTCTTCCCTTGTGGCTTGTGAGCGCCCCTCCTGAAAGCCACCTTCCAGCTTCTTCTGAGGATCCTCCTGAAGCAAAACGTGACCCTGTCAACAGAAAGCAACCTTCAGCACCACCCGGCACGTGGGGAGGCTGAGACAGGAGCATTGCGAGTGTAAATCCAGTTTGGGCCCCTTAGTGACTCAGTGAGACCTTGTCTCAAAATAAGATTTTGTAAAGGCTGGGGATTTAGCCCAGTGTAGAGGCCCTGGCTTCAATCTCCAGGACCACCACAGCCAAAGAAACCAGACAGAAAACTTCAGGGGTCCCGCCCCCTACAGCAATGGAGGAGCTCAGGAACCCCGGGGGCTGGAGCCACTTCTGCCTCGGACAATCTTCCTGCCCAGAGCTTCAGGATGCCTCTTCGCTCCCTGAGGACCTGTCGCATGTCCCTGTTGCTGCTTGACCTTCCTGACCCTCATCAGTGCACTCAAGGTTTGGAGACCCTGTTGGCTCGGTGCACCAATGACGTGGGCCGAGTTACTCTGAGATTCTCTCCTGGCTCCTACAGCAGGCTGGGAAGGATCTCTGGGGTCCCATCCCAGGTTAGGAGTTTCTCACCAGTGCGCACGAGCCATGGGGAGGGTATGGAGTGACACAGGACAGGGTCATCTTAGCTTTTTTCACATCTTCTCACTTGTAAAAATGACTGTATTTAGCTGGGCATGGTGGCACATGCCTGTAATCTCAACACGCAGGAGGCTGAGGCAGGAGGATTGCCATGAATTTGAGGGCAGTCTGGGCTACATAGTGAGTTCAAGGCCAGTGTGCTATACAGCAAGATCCTGTCTCAAAAGGACAAAAAACAAAACAGACTATATTTGCATGGCTTCCTGGAGAAGACCAGGGCCGGGGTGGGTGTGTGCCGTTGCCTCAGCGCGAGGCTCCTTACTCACTTCCTCTCTAGCCACCTGGCTGAGTCCCACAGGGTTGGGTGTGCAGTGTGTCCGTGCCCCAATTACAGCTTCTGTGTGCTGTATACCCATTAAAACATTATCGTGGCTATAAAGATCTTTAATACTTTTAACGTTTATATGAGGTGAGACTGCGTTATCCACCACCTTTACAGTATGGGAATATTTTGAGTTGGACTATATTCTTATCTTTACAGAGACTTAGACCTTCGCATGCTTTCCTAGTTATCCTCTTTCTAGTTCAACTCGAAAGGTGCCTCTTTGTGTTTATCACTAAGTCTAGCGATGAGTCCCACAGTGTTCGTGTAAGAAAATCTTTTCTTTCTCCTTCGTCCCTGTAGCACATCCTTGCTAAGCACGACAGTGGTGCCTGGCAAGTTTTTCGGGCCTCACTTCTACCATTCCACTCCTTCCCTGCCCACAAGGTCTCTCCTGAGGCACTCACTCACAGCCCGCTGGGGTTTGCTTGTGTGAAACATTCGCTCTTCTCTTGCTGTTTTAGAGACCAGCCCAAGCTGGGCTCAAACTCGCAATGATCCTCCTGCCTCAGCCTCCCAAGTGCTGGGATTACAGGCACCACGTCCGGCTCTGTCATTATTTCTTTAGGGAAACTTCTTCCCCTGGGTCTCTCCCTGATGGGCTCCTGTGTGCCCATCTTGGCTTGCTGAATGATGTCCCTTTGTTAAGCCGCTATCCAGAGACCAAGGCAGAGCCCGCCATGGGCCCTGCTCACAGGACGCTGCGGTCTCCCTGCAGACGGCTCTGGTCACCACGCTTTAGCACTCAGGGAAACGCCTCCTGCTCAGAAAGCACTGACCAGTGCTAGAGAGCGAAAGCAGAGCTGGGTCCTTAACATGAGTCCAAGGCAGATGGAGCAGCAAGAATCCTAGCAGCAAGGCGTCCTCACTGGTGAGCAGAGGACTCAGCCTCTAATGTCACTGGTGACGGAGGGCGAGGGGCCTCCTGCTGTGAAGTGTGCTCTCTGCTCCTGGTGCTGTGTTAAGTCTATGGGTGGGAGACCCAAGAGTCTGGAGGCCGAGGAGCTATAACTGAGTGCAGATGCCTGGACATGGAGTGGTTGCCTGTCCAGTCCCCTGGCTGCCCAGAGAGGTGACTGTCCCTGCACCCCGCCCCCACCACATCACCAGCCGCAGGACTCTTGGTCCACTCCCTGGCTGATTCAGTGTGAAAGCTGTCTCCACTTTGATCAGAGGGACAGAGCCACACTGACGGGGTCATCCTAAGCAGGACGTATCTGCTGGTCTCACCAAGTCAGGAAAGTGGCAGGGAATGTGAAAGAGCTAGGTCTCCTCTCAAAATGGGGAGTCCAGAAGAGAAGTCTAAAACTGGACATTAAAACACTGTCTACCTATGTCATCTAGAAATATCCAGGGGACTTCCAGACGATGAGAAAAGGCCAGAAAACAGTTGGGGGTGAGACAGGAGCTGAAGGGATGAGCCAGCCCCAGACGCCTAGTGCTATATGCCTTTGGTACCCTTTGACCTGAGAAGTAGAGGCATGCACTTCGAAATGAAAAGAAATGTTATTGTATAAAAGGAGAGAAGGCTGTGCCTAATGTAGGGCATGGCTTTTTAGTGATAGAATCTTAGACACCATGAGCCAGGCATGGTGGCACAAGCCTGTGATCCCATAGGCTGGAGGCTGAGGCAGGAGGATTGCAAGTCTGAGGCCAGTCTGGGCCATATATAGCAAGTTAAAGATCAGTCTGGACGACACACTGAGAGCTTGTGTCAAAGAACTAAAAAAAAAATTTTTTTTTGGAGAGCGTTCTGCAAATGCCCATTTTATGAACCTAACTGTAAAGTAGGTGGGGCACATTTCCTTGTTTCGAAGGTGCCTCGGCAAGCTTTCTAGCAGAATATTTTTCTGGTTTTCTTTCTGTGTCTCCAGTAAGGCAAGTGGTCACGGAAGGAACTCTCGCATGTCTTTGGGGAGCGACTGGGTCCCGACTTCAGCAGGGTGCAGGGGCAGCTCCAACCACATTCAGGGATGGCACCGCTTCAGCGATGACTGCTGGGTCCCTCCGGCCGAGCTCCGCTCCAGACTGTCTTGTTGCCCATTTGCTGTAAATTCCTCTGGATCATAATAAGCCTGCAGGTAGTAGGGGCCCAGCCCGTGGAAATGGAAGATGACCCATCGCCTGCACAGTCACTCAGCAGCTGAACTGGGATGGGTGAGCGGATGATTTTTGTTTGTTTGTTCATTGTTTTTGTTGTCTTTTTGAGACAGGGTTTCACAGTGCAGTTCAGGCTGGCCTTGAGCTCACTTTGGAGCCCAGGCTGGGCTCAAACTCCCAGCAATCTTCCTGCCTCAGCCTCCTGAGTGCTGGGATTATAAGCATGTGCCACCAAGCCTGGCTGGCAAGCGGATACTTAGTGTGAGGGTTTTAAGGGCCCATACTCTCCCGTCCAACTTGGGCAGAGCATGTGGCTTCAATCCAGGGGCCACAGGGCTTCAGCGTCCCTCTGGGCCTGTATCCAATCATTTAGGGACAGGGTGCTTGAGTTTCGCACGGGTGCCGAGAGCCTCAGACCCCCTGCCACGAACCTTCTGGGCTGGCCAGGGCTGCCCGTCTTTCCCGGTTGCCTTGGAGTGTGGGGAAGGGTGGCTCTGGATGGTGACACTCTGAGTCCCCCTACTCCCCAGCAGGGGTGGCCAGTGAAGCTGGTCCCTGGTCCTCACTCCTGCCCGCAGAGCTCACTGCACTCCTGGAGGTTCGAGCCCGGGTGCTTCCGGGCAACTTCTGTCTCTGGTTTGCTTCTTGCTTTAATGCCTACGGTTGAGACCACTAGTTTTTAACCCTTATCGTTGAAGTCTTTTCTAGAACTAGGCCTGTGGCCAGGAAGGTGGCACACACCAATAATCTTGGCACTCTGGGAGGCTGAGGCAGAAGGGTCATGAGTTCAAGCCTACTCGGCATAACTCAGCCAGACCCTGTCTCAAAAGTAAAGTAATTAGGGGCCAGGATGGAGCTCAGTGGCAGAAGCGCCTGCCTGGCAAGTGCAAGCTCCTGAGTTCCATCCCTGGTAAAAAAAAAAAAAAAAAAAATTAAAAGGCCTGAGAGTGTAGCTCAGTGCACAGGTCCTGGGTTCGATCTCCAGTAGCACAAGCATAAACTTAAATGACTCGTTAATACATGCAACTTGAATATATTTTAATATTGCTCAAGATCATCTTTCTTTTTTTTTTTTTGAGACAGTGTCTTGCCACTGTATTTTCCTGGAAATAAGACCTAGCCAGAAAATAATCAGCCTTGAAAACTAGAGACCAAAAATGCTAGCCGCAGGCCGCCTGTCCTTGCCTGACCTGCCGACACTATCCTCTTGCTCGGTGGCAGACAAAGGGACATCTGTAGGGCACCAGAGTGCCGCCTCACACCAAGGCATGTGGACACCTAACCAGGCCTGGGACACCAGCACCTATGCACAGCCACCAGGGACGTGACAGACGACAACAGAAGGCCCCCTCTCCAGGGGACTTGCAATCTGGTTTACACAGAACTTCAGTGAGCATCAAGTCCCATAACTTAGGAGTCCCCAAATCCTTAACAAAACTGCTACTTTTAACTAAAATTTAAAAAATAAATAAAATTTTAAAAACCCAAATGTTAAAACTTGTAGACTCAACACCAGCCTTTTCCCGAGAGTCAGTGCAATTCTCAGACGGCGGGGGAGGAAAATGAGAAACCAACCGGAAGCCAAGCCCTCCCTGTGAGTTGGTGCCATGCTCGGGCTGCTGCGGGGAGAACCAGACACCGGCCCCTTCTGGTTCGTGGGCTGGGAGACAAGAGCCAAGCCCCCCACCCCGTCCGCCCCATAAGCGACCTGCTGATCCAGAGAAACACAGGCTGCGATGATAGCTGTTGAGGTAAAATACGACTTAATGCTTGTAGTGATTACCGTTTCACTGACTTTGCAGGGCTGAAGCCGGTGGTCTGATCATCTATTCAGGGGATAACAATACACAGTGTGGCATCTAGCGGGGGATCTCCTGAGGGTGGTGACCAGTGTTAATTCCCTATTATTTTGTTTTGAAGTTCTGTAAAAAAAATAATAAACCAAACCTTGTAGACTTAAAAAAAAAGTCTGCTTTGGGATATGTAATTTTATGCATCAACATTTTGCACATATTAGAGAAACTAATCAAAAGAATACACTGCTGGAACAATCTTACTTTGTGGAATACACATTTTTTTACATTTCTATTCTTGTTCTATAGGGAAGTCCTTTTAGGGTCTCAGAAATGAAAACCCGTCCCCAGGCATAAACAGCACGTGCTGCTCCTGTACTACCCGGATGCGGTTGCCAGGGGCCTGGCCTGGCATGAGTGAAGACGGTTTCAGTTGACTTCTCATCCTGGCGCAGGGCCTCGGCCCTCTGATGGCAGCAAGCCTGTCCTGGGAAACCTAAAACTACAGCCTGGTTTAAAACCTTCCCCCGCTCCGCTCTGTATACAGAGAGCGAGCAATGATTCACTTGCCCTCCTGACAACTTTGCTTGGCCCACATCTGTTTAGAGCATTGTCCTAGCAACTAGGTGTCATTACACAGGGGCCCAGGGAGAGAGAGGGACTCGGAGTGGCAGGCAGGCTGAAGCCACAGGAGGGCAGTGCAGCAAACCTCGCTGTGGTCACCAAGGCACATGAATGGATGACGTCCAGGAGAAGACCCTCAAAGCATATTGTCTTAAAAATGATGTGGAATACAATTTCTGTAGGCAACACATTCTACCTGCCTCAAAATTGTGGTAAATATTTTCATTCATTCAACATTGAGGCAAAATACTTAGGATATATTCTTAAAAGTAAAATACTATTTTTTTTTTTGAGACAAGGTCTTGCTCTGTAATTCAGGCTGGCCTTGAACTCACTATGTAGCCCTGGCTGGCCTTGAACTGTAAGCGTCCTCCTGTCTCAGCCTCCCGAGCACTGGGATTACTGGTATGCACCACCACTCCCTGCTCACTACTCAATTTTTTAAAACACTTGTGAAATGTTAACATGTTCCATATAAAGGTAAATCAAAAGTAGAACATTTTTTAAAAATTTAGTAAAAATGTCCATTCCTTAAAAGTCCTGGAAGGATTCACACCAAGAGGCCAGGACTCAGTGGCCAGCTCTGGGTGGTGTGATTGTGGGTCATTTCATTCTCATGTTTTCCACTGTGTGTCCCGCTTTTCTAAGGACAGTCCGTGGTTTTTGATGCTTTGGGTGTCTGTCTACTCTGTGCCGGGCTGTGTGCCGACTGCGGGGCACGGCCCTGGCTGGGTTCTGGAGGGAGGCTGGGTGTGAGTACCCCGCTGGGGCTGAGGGAGCGGGCCAGAAGCAGCCAGCTGCCACGCGACGGAAGGCAGCGGTCAGAGGCAGCTGTAACGGCAGCCCAGGGAAGCTTACATCCAGAGAGGCTGTGAAAGCCACCGAACTGTTCCACAGGTAGAGAAACGTGGGCATTGCATGGCAGAGAGAGGGAGCAGTGTATGCAGCTGCACGACGTGAGCTGCAGACACACAGTGTAAACATAAATGATTAATGAGAGTTGACCACAGGTGAGGAATGCTCTCCCAGCGACCCAAGGAAGCACAGACTGAAGTCGCGATGAGATGCTGCTTCACCGTTCAATTAGCACAGCAGAGAAATGACATCCGGCAGGCTTGGGAGCAGGGGTCATGCGCTCTGTGCTGGCGGGAGTGGGGCGGGCACGGCCACTCTAGGAAGCCCTGCGGTGATATCATAGATTCAGAGTCTTAATGCTCCTGCTCGTGGCCCAGGAACTCTCAATTCTATAAAGCTGAGTTCTATGGAGGTGCATTTGAGATGTGGACGGAGTTTGGTGTGTGCCGATGCTTATAATGAGTTCATTCATTCATTCACTCATTCGTCGCCTGCCCCTTTCTCCAGAACCCGAGTCATCCTCGGGCCCGGGAGGTGCAGCCCATGTCCCCCTGATCTCAAGGCATCACTGTGGTGCTGACTGAGATCATTTGTACCCAGTATCAAAAGTAGAACCCACCTGGAGTACCCAGCCGCAGGGAAGGGCGATACCCATTTGTGTACATGTTGTGTGGTGTTAGGATGGAACGCAGGGCTAGGTGAGTGCTGCCCCTACGTGCCCCAGTCCTGAAATCCATTTTATTTTTTATTTTTATTTTTTTATTTTATTTTATTTTTTTTTTTTGCGGCACTGGGGATTGAACTCACGACCTTGCACTTGCTGGGCAGGCGCTTAGACCGCTGAGCTAGATCCCCAGCCCTCTGAAATCCATTTTAAAATGAAGGACTCACACAGCCACAGGGCATCATCCTGTTGATACCTTTCTACCCATGTGGATTAATGCACAGTCTCCCCCCACGGGTCTGCAATTTCTTTCTCATTTCCTCATAACTTGTGGTTTATTATCCAGCAGGTATTCACATGTGGGTAAGCACGAGAGAGCCACTGGAACAGAAGAGTCTGATTTGAGAAGAATAAAAAACAGCATCATAAATCAGAAGAGAAAGAATTTAAAAATTGATGTCCTTTATTTTTTCTTTTTTCCAAGTGCTGAAGTGTGGCTCTGCTGTAAAATAATAGCTACCTTTTTTTTTTTTTGACTTTTGGAGACAGGGTCTCCTTTGCAGCTCAGGTTGGCTCCTGCCTCAGCCTCCCGAGTGCCGGTGCTGGTATCACAGGTGTGCCCCACCGTGCCTGACATCACCTACCATTCACCTTGATAAGCGTGTTATTAAGCACTTACTGCATGCCAGGCACTGTGCCCTTGAGTGGCTGCACAGCACGGAATCCTAGTGGGCATTCCCTGTCTCACTCTGGCTGGTTTCCACTAAGCTACTTCCCC
>RJWT010021206.1:0-17672 GCA_004365215.1 Cuniculus paca | reverse complement strand
ATTAATAAGAATAAAACAAAACAGTGAGAACATTATTAGACTTTAAAAACAAGACAGAAAAAAAAAACTCCATATTTACCATATTGCATACCGTTATCCTTCCTATACATGCTCAGACTGTCAACCCCATGCCTGTAAATTCAACCTAACAATACAATCCTTCAGGTGCTTTTTGTACCTCAATTGCTATTAGCTCAGGCTGACCTCCAAACCAGCTGGTGGCTTATGGGGTGAGAGGGTTTGGTGATTTTCAGTCTGCATGCTGGTAGGCTTACAGGAGACACTGACTTTTTTCTCTTCCTGGGTCCCACATGGTCTGCGCAGCTTATCAGAAAAGCTGGCTAGTTGGATCCTTGATCAGCTTTTCCCAGTCCCAGCATGGCTGATTCTCAGGAGTTTCTGGCTCTTTCTCAGACCCTATAAATATTATTACAAACTTTCTGGCAAATTTTCATTCGAATGAATTCCAGTGAATATATGCATGCATTACTGCCAGTTTGTACCCAGGAATCGTTAAGCCATATTCACTTTTTGTTCCTATGACAAGAACATGAGTTATAAAGAAAAAAGAGCTTATTTTTGCTCAATTTGACAAATTCTAATCCATGATCAATTGGGCCCATTACTTTTGGGTCTGTGACACAGTAGAATATCATGTAGGAGGGTGCATATACATGACAGAGCAAAGCTGCTCATCGCATAACCAGAGTGTAAAAAAAAGAAAAAACAAGACAAGACCAGAGTCCTGCAAATACCTTTCAAAGCCACACTCTAGTGACCAGAAACTTCCCACTAGGCTCCATCTCTTAAAGGTTTCAACATAGCTGGGAACTAAGCCTTTACCACATGGACCTTTAAAGGACATTTCACATAGCAAACCCTAGCACAAGCTATGAGTTACCTGTGTGCCTAGCATTGATAGAGACAAGTTTTTCAAAGTGCTTGTAGCAATTGGCACTTCTGTTAACACTGGACTTCCTTTATACCTTTATTGATGCTTGAGATTTTCAGGCTTTTTTCATTCTGATGGGCATGTGGTAGTGTCTCCTAATGACTTGTTTTGTTTTGTTTTTTGTTTTGTTTTGTTTTGTTTCTTTGGTACCAGGAATCAAACTCAGTGCCTCAAGCTTTCAGGCAGGTGATATGCCACTGAGCTACATCCCCAGGCCCATGATTTTAATATATGTTTGCCAAATTATTACATGTATTGAACACCTTTTCCTTAAAAGTGATGTAAATATTCTTTGGGATACATCTATTTAAGTCTTTCATTTAATTTTTTTTTTGTTGAGAGACTCTAGGTTTATATGAATTTCCTTATTTGTTGCAAATACAAACACTTTACTAGCTCTATGTGTTACAAACTCTACTTTCTGAAAACAAAACAAATGCCAAAATTGGTAGATATAATATATAACATTCCCCAAAACCTTGTTGGGTCACATTTGGGAAATTTCCTCAAGAGTTAGACACGTATAAACCTGGAAGAATGTGTAAAATTTCATGTGATTTATTCTCCTGTGTTCAAGTAAGTGTTGCCTTTTTGTTTTAGGACTATTAGATTTTCTGATGTTGTGAAGCAAAATACCACCAAAAGAATACCCATTTATTATCTCTTAGCTCTGTAGATCAGAAGTCTGTGTTCTCTACTTAGGATCCTACAAGATCAAAATCAAGGGGACTGCAAGCTAAGCTCTTACCAAGAGGCTCTAGAAACAAATCCACTTCTGAACAAATGCAAGTCATTGGTGGAATCAAGTTCCTGGGGGTTAAAGTTCTGATGTCCCCATTTCCTTGCTGGCTGTCAGCCAGGGGCCACATTCTATTTCTGGAGACAGCTCACATTCCGCTTCACACAGCCCACTCTGTCTTCAAGCCATGAATGGTGTGCTGAGTCCTTTCCATGTTTTAAATTTCTCTGATTTCCTCTACTACCTTCCTTTTCTACTGCTAGCTGGATAGTTTTCTATCTTTAAAGATTTGTTTGATTACATTATATCCATCCAAGATAATCTCTCTTTTTTAAAAATCAGCCATGGCATATGACATAATATAATCATGGGAGTTATGTGTCATCACACTCACAGAATCTAGGATTAGGGTGTAGAATTTTTAGGGTATGAATTAAGAAATTCTGCCTACCACAAAAACTATCCATCAAAATTGAGAAGATACAGAAACAGACTAAGAAATGCCAAAGTTAGAGGTCTACACAACCATTTAGAAGTGATCAGCTAGACCAACAGCAGTGCCCAACAGAACATCTGACATAAAGTAAACTCATTTATTGAATGTATGAGTTAGTACCACTGGAATGTCCTTTTAGCCTCATATCTAACTTTTGCATGAAACATCATCCTTCTCTGAATTTTCTTGGATAAACAGATGCAGTATCTCAAAAGTATATACATTATGAATAAGGCTCATCTAGAACAGAGAAAGTCAATAATTTTCTATTTTTATGTCATCTCTGATTAACTGAGGGTAGCTGTCCGCAGCATTGTGTGGAGAAGGAATTTGAAGTTTGAACAAAACTCTGCGGTCAAGAGCTTTGTGATCTCTGACTCTATTTACCTGAGCACTGCAGATAAATGTGATGACAAACATGGCTGGTTACCACCTCACACCCACTTAGAGATCAAGTGATACTCTAGCTACTGGCCCAAAGAATTAGTCCAGAGGTGATTCAGTTTCAGAGTCCTTCTATCTGATAAATCCTGAAAAATAAAACACTTTATCATTGCAGCCAAGGATATAGCTCAGCAGCACAGCACCTGTCTGGCAAACGTGAGGTCTTGAGTTCAATTCTAGGTACCCAAAAAAATGAATAAATAAACAAAAGTGTCATGTAAAACACTTTATCATCATCTTGCTGTAACTGACAGTTTATTTGCTTCTTTCTACAACTGCACACATTAATCCAGTTTTCACACCTTTCCAGAGAGAGGACGAACGTGAGGACACAGCCATAGTGCATGGATTGTTTGGTTTCACTATATTTTTAAAAAAGTTGCAACACTGAAAAATAAGTACTTCCCACTTAAAATAAATCTAAATGTCTGGTTATTCCTGTCTTAATACTTTAATATTACTGGGCTAAGATTCCTCTGTGTAGCCACTGGCCTGAGTTGAAATTTAGGCTGCCTTTTCAACTTAGGCAAGTTCTGTCTAGTTTGTTCAAATAATTCCCCAGCGAAGTTTACAATATGCCTGTCCTCTCAGGCATTTGGATTTGTGACCCATTTTGATTTAGTGAGCTGTCATGAGCAAGCTATGCCATTGACATAGACCAGACACATTTGCGTTTTTCACAAGGTCAGAGTTTATTGAATAACAATAAATTCACAGATTACATCAATTCATCAGCCTCATCTTGCTGAGCATTCTAGATTTCACATGATAGCCAATGAGCCGGACAATCACAGTTTCTTTTCTTTAAATCTTAATCACACATATTCAAAACACTCTGGGCACACATCACACTTCACAGAGTAATATATAGATCACAGGGTGGCTAAAAAAGAAAGGGCCAAGGGACTGTGGGTTTCAAAGAGGTTGAACTGTTTTCAAACAAAACCAGAGTGCTCACAGAGACGTGAAAAGTTGCCACAAGTGACCAGATAACATTGCAGACCCGGCCGGGCTTACTCCAGGTAAGAGGCTCTTTAAAAACACAAAGGTGGCTTAAAGCCCACGTCTAGGTGACAGGTAGTTTGATGACAGGTAGTTCGTGTCAAGCAGAGAGACAGATGAGCTGGAGCCAGGGCACAGGCAGCTGGTGTTGGTCACTTGTTGGCCTTATGTCGGGTGAACAGATGAGGTGATGGGCTGCTGTGTGTCTCCCCCATACCGCCATGCTGGGCCCCTCTTCTTGATACCATCCAGGTGAGGGAACTGCATCATTTGTTGATCTCATGTGTCCCATAAGCACATGGGCCTGGTGTTCTCTGATATAGTAATGTCCATGTGCCACTGACTTAATTTGATAAGTTATCGGTACATTTACTTATCAGTCTGTGCCATATGATTGTATTGTGCAGTTAGGGGTTACTGTTTTTAGTAAGCATGGTGTGTCCAACCTCTGGTGAGTCTGTTTGTACAGAGAAATTACCAATCATTCATCCTCAACATTTGCACTCAAAATGGAGCATGCTGTTGTTTTATAAAATGGAGTCACTCAAGGCAAAGCACAGCCTGACAGCTACTGTGCCTTACAATATGGAACAACTCACAGCAGGGCACAGCCTGCTCTGTGCACCCAGCTAGCTCCCCCCCTCACCTGTCTGCTCACAGGAGAAAGGTCACTACTGGAAATCCCTAAGTACTCAGCACTCTTCTCTATCTAACCTCAACTTTCCCAAACAGGCATTTGAGGGTCCCTAGAGGGCAGGTGAAGATTTTCAGCATAGTGGCATAGATGAAAACTGAAGTGCTCAGCTAGCCCACTCTTGGTCTCTCTTCTGAGCCCCTATTTGTTCCCATTTTATTTTGTCCTCAGTAGTATTGAGCCTTAGGCTTAATGTCCTCTGATCATTTTCTTGGGCTTGGAGGGGGGAGGAAGGTAGTGTGGGAGGAGGAAGATGTGTACCTGGAGGAAGATGTGTACCTCACAGTCTCAGGTTTAAGGAACTTAAATTTTGTACCTCTGATTTTAGTGCAGGGGATACTCATAAACATTTTAATATACCCAAGGAGCAATATAAAATGCCATTGAATACCATTCAGGAGCTTCTTCTAAAGTTTACTATTATCACAGGCACTAAGGTGATAAATAGTGGTATCAGAGTAGGAGTAACTACACTTATAATAATTTAATATCTAAATGTCCCCTATGAGAAAAATTATATTTACAATTATATTTCAGGTGCTGTCCCTTTTGATAGAATCAGAAAAGCCTTGTAAACCTTTTGGACTACTCCACACTTGGACTGCTCCACACTTGTAACATGAGACCACACCACATAATCTCTGAGAACTTTCTGCTCTACTGTTCTGTTTGAATTTATTAATTTCTTTTAAAAGATTTGAGAACTTATTGTCACTGCTTTTTTCACTGATGTAACCATAAATTGCAAAACAAAATTCTATAAATAAAAATATTTTTGAGGGGCCAGGGATATAGCTCAGCAGCACAGCCAGTGCCTGGCAAGCATGAAGTCCTGAGTTTGATTCCTGATACCAAAAAATATATATATTTTTGAAATAACATTTAATTTTATTTTAAACCAGTTTGAAGTTGTTACAGTTAAACTCATTATCTGAAAAAAGAAAGTTGGTCATTTGATCATTAATCACATCAGAGCCAGAAATCCCACTGACAGTTATTTCCCAAACATAATTTCCCGAACATAATTTCCCGGCATTCCTACAGTAGGCACCAGGCCAACATGCTGCTGTGAGCCCTTATCTGCAAGCGTTTTGATCCTGGCATTCTGAGACATTTAATAAATTAATGAAAAGTTGGTTAAAATGTTCTCATTTTCAGAGAGTGTATGATGCTTCTAAAATTCAGTGTGTCCTTTTAGGAGCAAATTGGCTCCTTAACCTTAACATATTTTAGAAAGATGAAAAGCTGACAACTCTGTGAGGAGCCATTCTCTCATTGTGTGGTTAACTTTCTTTGAGGTCATGTGTGTAGGTTTTAGATTAGAATGATTTTTCCTTTTGAGAACAATAGCAAACATTTCTATTGATCATAAGGCCCATTTGGGCCCATCTTTTGCAGACTGCCACCAAACCACTAATAAGATTACATTTTTCCTTGGTTGTATACTAATTTGTGAAGCGAGCTTCAAAGAGTCTTTTACTGGGGAAAATTGTTTTCTATACCTTCCATTCGCCATTATAATATATAACCATAGCGTATAACTTCCAATGAACTAGGAAACTGCAAGATTCTCTGTCAGGCATGCAACTCTTCTGTCTGTTTCCTGTGTGTTTTAGTTACTTCTGCCCAAATATCAACTTGACTAGTAGTTATGCTGTCAAAGATACAAACTCTATTATTGCTTATCTCTGGCTTTAACACTGAAAGTAACGGCCAGATACCCCTGTCAGTTCACTCTGGAGGGTGCAGTTGTCCAATATGATATCACCTCCTTACCTGCTCCTGGATCCTATATGTGACACAGGCTTCATATCACCATTATAATGATAGAAACACCCTTGGATCTGTCTTGAGGTCAGGCAATCAGAGCATTTCGGTAAAAACTTTGGTTTACTTTTAAGATGAACAAAGAATTTCTCAAATGTGAATTCAGAGAAGCACCTTGAGATCATACTTTTGTTGTATTCTTCATCAAGAATACATCAGTACCCAGCATCCTCCTTCTGTAGCACTTAGTTTTCATCATTTGAAGACATTGTGTTGATGGCAATAGAATAGGAAATGGAAAAGGAAACAGGATTTCATCTGATCTCCATAGAGCCACCAGGGTTCAGAGAGAATTCCACTTCAAATCAGCGTGACATCATCTATTCGAGTCAGCCACAAGGAATCTCAAATGATTGGCTCTTACACAGAACACCTTTCCTTCAGAATTATTTTATTTTAAAACAAGTAAAATGCAAAAGGATGTTTCCAAAATTTTTCTATCAACCTCTTTACCTTTCCTGTTTCTGCAAACAGACTCTTACATGTGACAACTATCTCTTCTTATCATCTCTTTGTTAAATATAAAGCCAAGAGTCTTCAGTCTGACAATAATTTTCCCTGACTTTCTTCTTCGACCTGCTCTTTTGTTAGACTTTACTGATAATAGATACGGACCCATTCATGAGATATGTTTCCTTGTGACTTCTGTCCTATGTAAACATTGTGATGCAGTAACCCAAGTTCGATTCCTAAGTCCACAACCTACTAGATGCATGACTTCCTAAGCTTCAATTTCCCCATATACAGAATGGGACTAAGCATAGTAACTCCTTCTCATGGTTCTGATGAAAGTTGAATTTGTTAATACTCTCAAAGCACCTGTCACATGTAGAAATAAATCTATTTTTATCATTGTTATTGTTATATGGGGTTTCTCACTTCATTATTACAACCTTTCCACTTTATTTCTGTTACTTAAAGCTAGACATGATAAGCCCTGCCTTCATTAAGACTTCCATCCTCTTAACTCCTTAAATGCCTTTGTATAGCTCTTACATAGTCTTCTCATTCAATGTAGACTCTAATTATTTGTGTATATAACTCTGTCTCCTCTATGAGAGTATAAGCTCCTTAAGGACTGACACCGTTTCAAACACATACTATATCCTCTGTAGCACCCTTCCCACAGAAGATATTTATTTCTTGCTTGATTGAATAAACAGATGAAGAATATTTGAAATTGAGGTTATTTTTTCCTAAATTTAATAATATTCAAAATAATATGTATTTAGAGTATTTTTGTTTTGTGGTGCACTTTCACAAACTTTATCCTGTTTTATCCTCATAATAAGCTGCTAAGGAATTCAGGCTACCTCTTGCTTTTTGAGAAAGGCTGAAAGCACTGTGTTCACTGTAGTCAACACACTGTTCACTGTTTTGACTGCAGGGTGTCGACAGTTTCTAACTAATGGAAAAATCTACATGACTTCTACAGCAGTACGTCAGTTCCCACAAAACTGGTAGATTCATTTGTGATTTAACTGAATGAATTCTATTTTCTATACAAAATACATAGGACTGTGTAGACTTTGTGGTCATTGTACAGTTAATTTTATTACTTTAATTTTGAATGTTGAAGGTTATGTATCTAGAATATTGCTTAGGAACTTTGTATTGTTTGAATGAATATTGTTTGAATGGCTTAGGGAATTTTCATTTCTTTTCAGTAAACATACATAATACTGTATGTAAATAGGGCTTCTCTCCCAGTTCATTATTCTCTGTACAATACCATTTTCTTTTTATATTAATTGTTTTAATGGACCCCAAAATTGTACATGTTTACAATGTTGTTTTCTACCCAGCTCCTCTGGTCACAGACTATAAATATTTACAATTTCTATTTCCATATCACACAAAGAATCTTTCATTCCAGGGCTTCTCATCAATTGTCATTGGAGCCTGTAGGTTCAAAAGTAAAGATGTTAGAATTCTAAATATTGTTTTATATACTTTGTGATGTAGGAAAAGAAGGTATTAAGCTAGTTTTCAAAGTAAGAAAAATTTTTGCCTGAATGACACAACTTATAGATGCCAAAAATTCAGCCTTTAGCATAATGTGTTGCTATTAATAGATTGTAGTAATACTAATTTCCATTTACTGAGTACATGTAATGCTCAAGGCATTTTGTAAACATTATCTCATTGCATTTTTACCTTAAGAAATAAGCCTCAAGGGCTGGGGATTTAGCTCAGCGGCCTAAGCGCCTGCCTGGCAAGCACGAGGTTGAGTTTGATCCCTGGTGCCACACAAAAAGAAAAAAAGAAATAAGCCTCAGTATCCCCATTTGAGAAATTAAAGGAAATAAAATAACTTGCCTAGGAAGAAAATGCTCAGAATTCAAACTTTTTGCCTGATTCCAGAACCTTTGCTTAAAATCAGTGTAACCAATCAGAGTAGTTTTAATGCTACATTTGAATGATAATTCTGAAAATCAGATATTTACAGTGGAACTCTTGATGTCTGTCCCTTCCTCCTCCATCTTCCCCCTGTTAGGCAAGAGTGCCTTCACTGAGCACTTCTCAGACTGAAAGCCCGGGACACACTCCTGCCCCACCTACCTGGGACACAAACACAGGACCTAAGTCTTTTCTCTTGTTAGCCTGCTGATCCCTAGTTTTGCTTTCCACACCGTTGTTTGTGCCTCTCACTCACAGACTCCATGGCTCCCCAAGAGCTGCAGTCACCTCCCAGCAGATGTCCACCTCCACTCTGCACGGCACCTGCCTTCAAATCCATGCTCACAGAGATGTTTAGAGTGCATTC
Source organism: Cuniculus paca (assembly GCA_004365215.1). Lineage (NCBI taxonomy): Eukaryota > Metazoa > Chordata > Mammalia > Rodentia > Cuniculidae > Cuniculus > Cuniculus paca. The sequence goes on along the minus strand of RJWT010021206.1, from coordinate 8,751 downwards.
ATTCATTGTCTTCTCACGGAAGCTGGCCTTGCCTGTGAATCCCTGAATGCCTCCTTGCATAACTTTATCCCTGGCTGCTCCCTCCACCTCCTAGTTCTCTTCCTTTTAACTCTAAAGGCTCTTCCTTTCTGCACATCCCTAAACCAAGCAAGTGCCCTCTTGCCAGTTCTGCCCCCTCTGCCTAAGAAATGATTATTCAGCCCTACATATGTGGAAGCATACATTCTTCACCTTCTGTTTTGTGTATATCCTTTAAAAGTCTCAGCCTTAATGTCACTTCCTGGCAGAAAACTACCTTTAAGGACACCCTATTAAATTTAGATCTCTTGTTCTACTTCCTCAGGGAATCCTTTATTTTCCTTTACTGTAATTGTTATCATTATAATGCAACTTTGTTACTAAGCTAATCTGCTGTCCTCAGTCACTAACCCATAAATACCAGAAAGGCAGGGAGAGGGATCTTATAACATATTTGCCTCTGTTCATTCAGCATGTGCCTAATACACAAAAAGGTACACAATAAATATATGTAGAATGAATGAAATGCAGACAGCTTCAAAGAAATGTCTCCCTTGTGTTTTGTATAAATTGAGAGTATTTACTCTTCCCTAGAGAACTCCAAAGGTAGTAGTAAAAGATGCAGGAAAAGCTTAAATAAGCAATTTGTATTCATTTTTTATATTCTTATTTATTCTGTCTTCTCCTCTCTTTCCCTTTTTTCTCTTCCTGTCTTCCCTCCTTTCTTTCTCTTCCTCTTTCTTTTTCTTTTCCCTTCCTTCCCTTAAAGAACCATTTCCATCAATTGTAGATAAAAGCATCAGTGTTTCAATATAAAGTGGCCTCTGTAACCCTGTGTCCAGGTATTAGAAAACCTTTATTTTAGCAAAGTAGCAAATATGAGTCTTTATGATAGGTTATAATTAATAGCCATAATTACATGGCTTTTGAGAGGTGTCCTCTGTGATATACAGGCTAGTTGGAAGCTTGGTGTTCTGTAGATCATTTGAGCATCCTCTCCCCTCATAAATCACAGCTGTTGCTGCTAATCTGAAATATAAATCCATTGTATAATCTATACTACGTGTCCAGCTAGTCAGTACTGTTAAAAGGGAGATCCTCTTAGGTACTTGTACCTGCAACTTCAGATAAGCATCATATCTTTGAACAACAGAATATTGAAATTTTAAATTTTCATCTCACTGGAGATGTTCATTCCAGCACACTGAAGTTTATCTCTCAAGAGACAAATTAATCCACTTACATTCTTTTGGAGAGTGAGAAGCAGTGGTATTCATTGATTCACAAAAAAATGGTTTCGGTACTAAGGCCATAGTTCACTAAAGCTTTCAGTTAAAGACCCATTGATCTTTGTCCTGTACATTTTGGTTCATTATTGTTGGTTGCCTGCTTCCTAAGACTCCTTCAAACTTTTGCTAAGACCATATCTGAGATGTCTCACCCTGTGGAGACTTAATTTGGGTGATTCTTGGTTCTCTTATTTATTTTTCAGAAGTGATTTCCTTGACTTCTATGCTTTTAATGAATTCCTTTAAAAATAGTTTTATGTTCAGTGATACATTTGTCTCATGGAATCTGCTTCTCTGAGGTCTTATTATCCCAAAACAAAATCTTACTGAAGTCTTGGCAGCCTTTCCATCAGAATCCGGCAGAACTCTTAAATACGCCACCTGCAATAAAAGTAAAACATCAGTTCAATTTTCGTAATTTGTATAGCTTAGATATTCTATGTGTAGATTCTTTTTGAAATACTTTACTTAAGTATAGCTTCATTAGTTATAGATTATAAAACTCAGTCCATAGCAATGGAGATAATCTAAAATTGCAGATAGGGTAATATTTAAATCATTCAGAACACTTAAAATTAAGTAAGTGAAACGACATGTGAAAATGTTACTAATGGCACACTAGAAGCTGTCTGGTTCCCTTCTGCATACCCTTGTCTTTCTGTGCTGTAACCTCCCTCAGGAACAACCCCATTGTACCTCCCACTGATGCAAACACTAGCTTAAAGTTCTGGGGCATATAAATGAGTAACTTAATTTTTTGGTTTAATAGACTTTTCTCTAGCTTTCTTTAACCAAGGAAAGAAAGTAATTTTTCACATCAACTAGGAAACTAATTAAGCATCATAGATGTCATCAGCATGCCCTTATATTAACCCAAGAAGTAGTAGAGAAGAAGAGACTAATGTTAATTTGCGCAATTAATATCGGCCAAGGATTGTGCAAGGCACTTTATAGATTTTATTAACTAATTGTTCTGGCAGCCCTGTGAAACACACATTATTATCCTTATTTTTTTACTGATGGAGTCACTGTGTCTTAAAGAGGTTAAGTATTTAAAGTCATATGATTCATGTAGTATAAACATAAGATTAAAACCCAATAGATTTCACAAGTCTGATACTGTACACATAGCAGATTGAGAGAAATTATAACAGATATATAAAATAGTAAATATTTTATAGATAAAAGTTTTGAAGGCAGCCAAACAAATAAAGGAATACATCCTTATGTTTTCTAAACTAAAATTCTTTACCTGAGTAAGACTCAATTATCTCTTAAAAATGAAAGTCTTATTGGAAGAATTTAAAATTAAAGTATAAACTTATTTAAAATATAATAACTGTAGACCTAAGTACAGTACTGAGCCCCATCCCCCTACAAGAAATCTCAGAGCATCAAATATTTAACATTAAATGCCTAAGAAAGGCCTGGGTAAAGAGGAAGAAAGTGAGACATTGAATTAATTATCTACTTAATCATTCAGGCATTTTTATTGATTTAAATTATGGTAAAGCTACTTAAACTAAAGGAGTAAGGCATAATTTTCCTGGAATTGTTCTATCTCTTAATATCTCAACTATATCTAGAGACATCACAGGTGTCTTCTGCAGCTCAGATTTCCGTAATGAGCTGGAAGGGCTAGAATCCAGCTTGCCTCTGAAGAAAGGAAAGAAATAAGTAGCATAGGAAAAGGAACACAAGTGTACTCCCAAAGTAAGATCTGTGTTTACTTCTTAACATAGTAAAAATGCTTGAGTGATTCTGCAGCATCGTCATTAAAATCTCCACAAGAAAGATTCTCAAATGGGACAGTGTTAGCCTGTTCCCTTTGATGAAGGCTCTTACCTTCCTTAACTCTGTGGATAGGTACAAAACGAGTGTTGCATGAGTTCTTTTTTGTTACTATGATGAAATCCCTAAGGCAGTCTACTTTATAAAGAGAAGGGGTTTATTTAACTCAGTTTTAAGAGGTGTAAGTGCAAGGTGACTCAGCCCCATCAATTTGTTCCCTAGTGAGGGCCCATGGCAGATAACAACATGGTGACCATATGATGGGGCATAAGCAGTCACATTACTAGCTATGAAACCAGGGTGAGCCATTCAGGGCTGAGGCTCCCTCTGACAACTCATTGTCATGAGAACTCACATGAAGAGACCAGCATTCTCTTCCATGAGGAACATTCTCAGTAACCTAAGGACCTCCCACTAGACCCCTCCTCGTAACGTTCCCACCACCTCTCACAGCTCCATACTGGGACCAAGCCTCCAACACAAGAACCATTGGGGAACAAACCATTTTCCAAGCCATATCATGTGTGGTAGCACTCTATGGATCTTCAGATTCCCAGAGAACTAGTTAGGTCTTCTCTCTGCTGTTTATACCAATTTAGAAGATTTCTTTCTTTGGTCCTTGGAAGTGTTTTAGGAGTTGCCTCAATTCCTGCTAGTGAAGGTGTAGCCATAGGTGGCATATATCCTATAGTGGTATAATGTGCTGTCCACCACTTTCAAATACCATTCCTATTGAAAAACTATTCAAGAAACAGGTGCCTAATGAAGGCCCATCTCAGCAAATAGATGAAAATATAATGTTCACAGTATTTTCTAAAGTAATCTATGACTCTGTGGTGATGCCAATCTAAGAACTGTTAACATCCCACCATAGTCACACATCAACCTCATTTACTTGGATTACTCTCCAATAATGGGAGGCCTTTAAGACATTCTTTACCAAACTCAGAGTGAACTATCTGATAACATATAATTTACTGTAAACAAGCTTAAAGCAGTCATTCTCTCTCCTCACTGCACGTTAGTATCACCTACAAAATGTTTAAAATGCCCAGTCCCATCTCAAAGGAGTTTTGTGAGCAATAAATGATATATGTGAAAATATTCTGTAAACTGTAACTCACCGTAAGATGTGAGGAATAATAAATAGTAATTTTTAAATATTTATTCATCATTCTAGTTTAATTTTTTTCATCCTGATATCCTGCATATATTTTACCTTGTAGCTATATGTCAAGTTTTTCTAATTGGAAATTTCACTCATTCAGTGATTAATAAGTGAGTGTTCATCAAGGCCCCATTGCATTTAAGACAATGGGCTCTGGGCTTGTTGTTCCTGTGCAGTGGTCTCGTAGTACACACTAGAGACTTTCTTGATGCTTTGCTCAAGGCTGTGATTATGCTTCCTTTACTTCCTCATTGACAGGACATTGGTTGTTTTTTATTCTTTAAAGGGAACAAAACAAAACAGTGAGAAGAGTATTGGATTTCAAAAACGAGACAAAAGGAAATTTTCTGTAGTTGCTATATTGCATATTATTATCCTCTAAATAGATGCTCAGACTACTTACTGGTTTTGGGTCTGCAAATTCAATCAACAATATAAGCATTACGTCATTTTTTAACTTCAGTTGCTATCATTTCAACTTGTGTTCCTCTGAATCAGCTGGTTGCTTACCGAGGGGATGGGATGGTGGCACTCTTCTTGTCTCCCAGCCTGTGCACTGGCTAGCTCATGGGAGGGCAGATTGGCTTCTCGGTTCTCCTCCTAGCCTGCATGGCTGCCAACATTGGCTGTTTTAACACATAATTGCCAAGTTGTTTCTTTTCTTACTCTAGCCATATCTTTTAAACCTGTATATTTTCCTAGTGTGTGTTTGTTTTTTAGTATTATGTCTGCATCTAGTAAAAACTCAAGGATATCTGTTAGAAAAATAGATGTTTTAAGTATTTCAAAGTAAAGTTTTGACAACTTCCAAGTAAACTGACTTTTAGGATAGCTGAGTGGTTGATACTCATTTGTCTGAATTAAGGTCTGGTTTTTGGAAAATTAGAACTTTTTTTTTACTATAAACTTACAGGATGACAGGGGGAGTTCACATCTTGCTATTGAGCCATTGACTTTTCCTGAGTCCCTTTTCCTTCCCAGTCTTGAGAGGTTAAGCATCCCGAGTAGTAAGAATTCTTTTGCAGGCTGGTGGACACTTATTCCTATGTTAGCAGGTTCACTGTGTCAGCAGAGCTTGATAGAGAATCATTCCATTTTCTGTGTGAATCACTTATCAAACCCAGAAAATCCTGACAGTGACTATTTTTAGACTGAGAGAGAATCAGACATTCTGAAGGAGGATGACATAGAATATGATGATTGAGCAGCAGCCATATGTAATATGCCAAATATTTTTCATGAGGAAGGCAAAGGATTTGCATTGTGGTGGTAAATATTTCTACTTTCCCTTAAAAGTGGTATTGGTCACTTAAGTGATAAATTGATTAGACTGTTTATACTTCTTACATCAGATGAAGATGTTAACTTTGAGTTTACTGAAATGTTGCTCCTGGTAGAATTATGCCTTCTTTTGAAAATCTTTATGTTAGTGCTGTCAATGGAAATGGAAGCTTCTAGAGCTTGTAGTATCTAAAAATATTTCCCAAGTCACTGTGCCAGAGCTCAGAAAGCTCTTTAAGAAATTTTATGACCTGCCTTTTTTTATCCTCTACTTTAAAAGTTTAAAAATTCTTTATCATTTAATTTCATTAAGACCTTAGAAATTTAAGAGACTTTTATTAGTGTTCTACAAAGCATGCTTAAATATCCATAAAAATTATGCCAGTCTATCAAATTTAATACTGAAACCTGTCACATTAATCCTAAGATGATTATTTCATATATTACTATTCCCTTGGCAGGCACCTCAGCTTCCTCCCTTATTTAGTTATGGAGCTCTAGTTTCCCCTAACTTACAGGTACAATAACATGCAACTCTACAAAGGGTAAAGAAAAGTCAACACCATCAGGAAGAATAATGAAACCAGAGAGCTAACATTCTCAGATATCAAGATCTATTAAGAGACTAAAGTAATTCAGACAAGCATCACTGGCACAAAGAGAGTACAAAGACAAAGAGAATACCTAGTGACATTGCAATGTAATGAGAGAAAAAAAGATCTTTTCTGAAAGTGATGATCAGTAAGTTATATCTGTATGAAGAAAATATATCTTGACTGGATCCCACTCCACACAATATGTAAAAATCAATTCCAGGTGGCTTATCAAGCCAAATGTAAAGTTAAATAAAAAAGACTCTCCAAAAAGCATAGGAGACCTTCATCACAAATTTAAAGTGAGCAAGTGTGAATTATAACCATTAAAAAAGGAATAATTAAGAACTCCTCTTCATCAAAAAGACACCAATAAAGGTCTGTAATGGTAAGGCATATGCGGAAAATATATTTGCAAACCATATAGTCACTAATGATTCATATGAGAATATAGTTTTTTTTTTTAATTCTTAAATTGCAAGGCAATTTAAGAGAAAGTTTGGGAAAACATTTGAACAGACAGTCTATAAAAGACAGTTTTCAAATGCCAATAAGGTTATGAAAAATTGCTGAATTACCTTAGTTATTAGGGATCTGCAAGTTGAAATCATATGATGACTACCACTACACATGCCACTGAAATTAGTAGGTGGAAAAGACTGATGACAGCAAGAGGTGGAAAACATGTGGAGAAGCTAAAACACTTCACTCCTTGCAGGTGGGAAAGTAAATTCCTACAATTACTTTGGAGAATTCTTTGACAAGTGCCATAGAAGCTGAGCACATGGGTACCTTTTAGCCACAAATTTCCACTCCTGTTTATGGCATCCACATAAATGCAGACCCATGTTCACTAAAAGACATACTAGAGTGTTCATAATGGCAATATTTGTAACTGTCAAAAACCAAAAAAAAAAAAAAGAAACCTAAATAGTAGAATGAATAAATTATGGTATATTCACCTTTGAAATAATATTCAGCAATGAGAATAATTGATTTTAAAAAACCACAAAAATAATGCATCTTTAAGCAAAAGAAACCAAACTGAGTGTTAAAGTTCAAGAATAAGCAGTGTCAACCTATGGTATTAGAAGTCAAGCTAACAGAGTTACCTGGGGCAGTCATTTCAAGAAGTGTAGAGGAAAGGATTCTTTGTTGCTGATAATGTTCTGTTTCTAGGCCTAGGTGTGATTACACAAATTTTCAGTGTGTGAAAATTTATCAAGCTACAAGCTGTAGTTTATGCATTCTCCATACATTGTTATATTTCAGTCATTCCAAAGCTCATAAAGTTACCAGGTTAACCCTGCTGTAAAGAATTAGAGTCAGCAACAATACTTTTTTATACAAATTCATCAAGTATGGGGTGTGTTAGGAGTATCACATGCTTTGTCCTCTTCCTGCAATACAATAAATGTTCCTGTTGTCTCTTTTAACTCTTCCAGAAAAGTTTGGATTTAGAGTGGAATTCATGTTACCATAGAAGGTGAACTTTCATCTGAATATTCCTAAATATTATACTTTAAACACAATAATACAAGAAATGACAATTTTTTTAAAACTACGAAAGTCTTTGGCATTTTTGCTTATTTGAGAGGGGTTGAAATTATTAGAAACATTACTTGAATATCATTCATTAAAATGTAGTCCTGCCTCAGTTCACAAACAATTCATTCCACAATTCTGGAAAAGATGGTCCCTTCTTTTCTGGACAAGAAAGATGGCTGTAGGCACTCCAGCCACTATCAGGGAGGCTCTCAGCCCATAATCAGCTCAGGTCCAGAGGCAGCAGCCAGCCCCACCCCTACATGCACTCCAGCCACCATCAGGGAGGCTCCTGGCCAGTAACCTGCTCAGGTCTGGGAAGTGACTGGCAGTGGCCAGTCCCATATGCACTCTAGCTGCCATCGGGGAGGCTTTCTGCCACTGGTACCCAGTGCAGGCTGGGAAAAGCAGCAGACAGCCTCACACCAGCACACCCAATGGCCACCATCAGATACTTGTAGCCGCCACTGTTCAGTCATGCTTAAGAGAAATTGTGGCCAACATGGAAAGTGCCTGGGACCCCAGTACATGCTTGTTTGGAAGAACCCAAGAAAATGACAAAGAAGCAAAAGGCAGTCTCTGGCCTTCAACCCAAGCAGAGCAAGTCTAGGAGATGTAAACACGGAAGAGATTGGGAGTCACACACCTGAAGTTTCTGAAGTGATGGCAATTGAAGTAAAGAGACAACTTCATGGACCCACCTCACCTTGTGGCTTTACCCTATAAAAATCCCTAGAAAAGCCAGAATCTTTGGCAACCCATTTGGGACCCCTTCTGTCTCTCTCCTGGACAGAAGCTTTCTTTCTCTCAATGAATATATCCTGCTCATAAAAATAAAATAAAAGAAATTAGAACAGAAATACTATCTCAGGTAAAAGAAGAAATGAAAAACATAAAACAATTGCTAAGCACCTCTAAAGAAGTCATAGGTAAAAAAATAGAGAAGCATAGGAAAATGAGGGAAACCTTGAATGAATGATATAAAAAAAGATTTAGAATACATGAAACAGATTCAAAGAGATATTCAAGAAATTAAAAGTTCCACTAAAAGCTGGCAAAACCACTT
>RJWT010021205.1:0-17680 GCA_004365215.1 Cuniculus paca | reverse complement strand
GGAGGCATGGCTCCCTTTCTTTTTCTGCCCATATTATACACTCTGCGATCCTGACCTTCCAACACGGGGGACTGGCACCTTACACAGAGAACAAATGATGCCTGAGTTCCCCTACTTCATTACTGAAGAACCACCCCTATAGAATCAAGCCTTTTACAGAAAAATGGGCTGAACTGCAAAGAGTTACATGCATAGGGTGGTAAGATATTACTGCCCCCCAAACATGTATCTACATTCTAACCCCAGGGACCTGGGAATGTTACTTTATTTGAAAAAAAAAAATCTTTTTTGAATGAAATTGTGGTCAGGCCCAAAATATTATGACAAGTGCTTTTATGAGAAAGACTTACAGAGAGATTAGACATAAAAACAAAGAGGACCAGCAATGTAAAGATGGAGGCAGAAACTGGAGTGACGTTCACAGACCAAAGGAGGTCTGCAGCCCGAGAAGGTAAAAATATAGAATGGATTTTCTCCTAGGTCCTCCAGAGGCCCAGGCCTGCAGCATGGGCCTGTCGATCTCATGGTCTCTGACCCTGCTTTATTCTGCAAAGCAGGTTCTTCTTGCTTGAAGTCATTAAGTTTGTATAATGTGTTGGGGTATCTACAGGAATATTATCCACATGGAAAAGACAAACAAGTCACCAATTTTCCTGCATTTTTCTCACACAGAGCTCTGTCTCTTCCCTATGTTCATCTCCTCTTTTTCTCAATGTTTTTCTCCTCTATTCCCTGTAGTTCTCTATCACTAGTTTCCACTTCTTAGTTGAAATAACATATAATTTCAGTTTGAAGTTATTTCTGACATAATTGGTTCTGTATCATAGAACTACTTTAGTCATCATTTCTGCCTTAAGTACCATCTCTAGCTATAAACTCATTTCATTCTTTTCCAATGAAATTATAAAAGGGTGGGGCTGAGGATATAGTTCAGTGGCATAAGTGCCTGACCAGCAAGTGCAAGGTCCTGAGTTTGACTCTTGATACAAAAAAAAAAAAAAAAGAAAAGAAAGAAAAATTATAAAAAAGGTGAAAATATCTGGCCCAACATATCATAGGTTGTTCTGCTTTTGTTGCTCCTGATTCAGCCTTGCTTCTCCAGTTGCATCAGCTAGAGCTTGGATCTTGTGACACAAATACAGTTGCCTACAGCTGGTCATTCATCAAGGATCCCAAATATATGTAATTCCCCTTAAATATGATTGTGAATATAACTCTGTATGACAAACATCTATTTTAGTTCTTTTGATGAGAAAGTTACAGGTACACTGAGGGAGGAATTATCTGTCATGGGCACCATGACTTTATAACACCCTTACAATTGCTAAAGCAGTGATTTTGTAGTTTTATGAATTTGTGATGAAGATTATTTTCATAGACTACCAAAAAAGTATTTTGCATATGTAAATCTGAAGCAATTTTTTAGAACTGGGGTTTGAAGCCAGGGCCTTTGCACTGAACTGTGCACCCACACCCTTTTCAAACATTACTACTAATTTTTCTTACTTTTTATTTCTATTTTTATTTTGAGACAGGGTCTCATTAAGTTGTTCAGATAGACTCAAACTTGGGATCCTCCTACATTAGGCTTCCACAATGCTAGGATTACAGGCATAAACCACTTTGACTGGCTCCGTGCTGTACTTCTGGCAGTATAATAACACTGCTTTGTCTCATCTCTTCTGAAGACATCTGAGTGTCCATTAGAAAATGGACATGCCTGCTAAGTTTACAAATAGACTTACATGTTTATACATGGAGGCTCAAAGTTATTGTGAAAGTAGAGTCACTTATTAGCATCTATGACTAGCTACATTTAATCATGACTTCACATTGTTATGTTTTGATGAGGTCATTTAATTAGACTAAAGAAGCAGCAAATATATCTATACAAGGAAAGGATAAGAATACTAAGACTCTTCCTTTCCCGAGAGAGCAGATGTAAAATTACATTCAGAAGCAGGAAGTTATAAAAATACTTGGGGGGATTTCCTGAGGGTGGTTATGGAAAAACAATTTTAATTTAAAAAGCAGCAACGTTTGGCATAGGAGGAGCCAAGGACCAGAATAGAGAGCTATACACAAAAGCACATGAGCAGGTAATAGTAGTAAACATAGGCCATGTGACAAAGGCCATTGTTCTACCTTCTAGTTCCATCTGTTCCTACTGGAAGATAATTAGAAATGTATTACATATGATACCGGTAGACAGTGAAATGAAGATACTGAAACAACAATGGGAAATAAAGACACTGAAATAACAATGGAAAATTTAAGAGTATTTGAAGTTTAACTGCCCTGATATTTTGATCCTATTCCCAAACTTGGACATTTAATCCTGAGTTTTTGATATTTAATCATGCTTCCTAGTGGTTTCATTTATTGCTATTTAACTTTGTAATCAGTAAGTTGTTTGATAAGGCAAACTATAAGTGCTATAGCAAATTATATTTTTAATCCATCAATACAAGAATGCATAATTTAAAATTATGTCCAAATGATCATGTTATTTTTTAAATAAATACATTTAGATTTCTTTCAGAAAAATATTAACTTTTCCCTTCTGTATTTATCCTGCTATAATAAGAGATAATTCAACTTGATTTTTTTTTCTCGTGAGTGTGCTGGGAGTTAACTGTTGAGCAGGGTGTCTGGTTCTGAGGTTGAACAGTGGTTTTGAGGTAGTAGTTCTGCAGCTCAAGGGCTGACATAGGCTTTCTGAGCCCCAGAACTTCAGAACTCAGAGCAGCTGACCTGGCCTCCTGGCTTCCCTGTGAAGGAAATGAAGTCGGACCCCCCAGGAGCTTCCCTGCAGAAACCAGGACACTTTCAATTTTGAAACCGAGAAATGAGGATTCACCTAGAACTCTTTAGAGTTCGGTCTCTATCTTTAAAAAAAAAATCCACCAGATGATCTGTACTTAGAAGACCAACTTGAGGAAGGGTTTTTGTTTTTGTTTTGTTTTGTTTTTGTTTTTGTTTTATGTGGGTTTAGAAACTCTAATTTTATGAAACTCATGTCTTCATGTTAGATTTAAATCTAGAAGACTGAATACTGGTCCATCTGGGTTGTGGGGTTTTTATGTTCCTTTAAGTTAAAGTTGACTTCGATTTGACTTTGCAGCAGAAATTTATGGAAGCATTTAATGTCCCACTATATTATTAAATCTACTGTGTAACTGAAAAGGCAATAGGAACATCTGGGAACCAAGCTTTATTACAAGACAAGCTTTAAGTGTGTTGCCATTGGCATCAGGGAGCCAGTTTTATGGTGCTACAGGAGTCTACGAGGAAAATGTGAGCAGAAAGGATGCCTTAGTGGTGACATACGCTTCTGTATGTTTTACGGCTCTCAGTACAACTACTTGATTACTTGGGGGGAGTTACACTACCTTTGCTTAACAACCATTTTTCTTGTGTGGTGATTTTTATGTTAATGAAGTATACAGCTGCTTAAACAGTTCTTTAACAGTAAAAGATAAACACGAGATAGATTATAGTTTAGATAAATGTAGACAGGGTGGAGTGAGTGAGAAAGAGAATGACGGTACTAAACCACTCCTTGGACACTCATTGGGAAGCTAGAACTTAGTCAGCTACAGGAAATTATGTCTGACTGTACTGTGGCAGCGTAGTGTCAAAAGGAAACAGGGAGATGGAAAGCACTGGATGGCAGGACAGAACTCAGTGTGTTAACTCTTGTCTCCTGCTATCTACATGACCATTTAAAATTTCTAACTTCCTAAGGAAACTAATTGAAGTACTTTAAGGATTTATTTAATTTCTGACACTCTAGCTCTAAATATAAAAAAACTTTTTATCAAATTTATCTAAAAATAAAATATTTCATAAGATGAATTAATTTAAAATGCCAGTTTATTTTCCATAATAACAGCAAGAAGTCTCTTCTTAAAGAAAATATTATGAGTTTCATGTGACAGTGTTTTTATTTTTATCACATATTAATGGAAAACAACATACACATCTGCTCAGAATTTAGAAATACCCTTAAAAATTTATTAATTATATTACTACCTATATAATCTTTAAAAATAGACTTTTGAGAATAAAATAGAGTAAGAAGAATACAAAATAGAGGATAAAGAGATAAGTATCCCTTAAATAGAATGTATTGGGAAAAATAAATATGATAGAAAAGCCTCTCTGAAGAGGTGATAGTTGATACTGAAACCTAAAACAACAGAAAGAACTAGATGTACATTGCTGGAGAGTAGCGGTACAAATGGTGGGTGTGGTAAGTCCCTAAAGGTTGAATAGTCTCCCTACAGTGGCCAGTGTGGCTTGGGATGTCTTTGAAGACATGAACCAGAACTGTAAGGGAAAGCTCTAGAATTTATCCTACAGAGAGTGGGGCATGAAAAGCACAAGAAAAAACAATGAAAGATTTTAAGTAAACTACATAATGCTGCTATATTTTGAGAAAAACCCATCTATCTACTCTATTGGTTATAGAATAGAATGAAAAAATAGAATACGGGACAAGACTCATGAAACAATTCCAGTAAAAGGATGATGAACTACATAGGAAGACAATAGAGACAGAAAGAAATAGAAGAATGGGAGAACATTTTAGAAACTTGATGATGGCTTGACTACTTGGGAAATTGGGCACTAGAAATTTCTCCTCATTTTCAGACTTCAGTTACAGAGTGCTTATAAATTATCTGACATACAGAAAACTGTCAATGTGGAAATAAGTGGTAGAGGAAAATATGTTAATTACACTTCACAATTTCTAAAAAATTTTCTACAAACTTTATTAATTGTGAAAGCAGTACAAGAATGACCAGGAAACACTAGTTGCTGAAAGACAGTTTCACCGACTGCAATACTTGTGTACAGGTTCAAAGCATTGTGAAAGATTTGTAAGATTTCTACTGACTTGGACATATCAGTCATTTAGTGAGCACTCACTCCCATGCTTTGCTAGCAGAATCTGCACCATTAACTCTTTGCCTTCTCGATTCATGGCTCTGGTTCTTCCACTAGCAGCTGTTCCCAGCGGGGACTTGTACTGTGGCTGCTTTCAGCCCTGAGCCCTGAGGCAGCCAGCATGCAGGAATGGGGAGTGGCAAGAGGCCGCTTATGAACTAGTCCTAAAAACATTTACCCACCCTGTGACTTCATTTTTGTTTTAATGTCTGCTTTCAAAATATGAGACTAAACTCTGAACCTAGCATGTGCTGAGAAAATGCAGAAGTGTTTGCCATAGTTGTATTATGAAAATTTTCAGTGGACAGAAAATCTTTTAAAAATGACACTGAAAAAAGATTACAGTGAATATCTTTTTCACCTGACAGTTAAATTCTATAATTAATTTTCTAGCAAAAATACTTTATGTCTATCCATTTATCCATTCTTTTATCCATCCTCTGATTTATCTGACTTTCTGATGTATTTCAAAGTAAATTGTGGACATTAGTACATATCCAAGCAAATATTTCAGCATTCATAACAACTAAAATTAATGCCCGTTTGGTGGAAATAAAATTATATATACAAAATGTGCAAATTTTAAGTACATATTCACTGTAAAAAATGTGTACATCTGTGTAACCCAGCTTTTGTCAAAATAAAATATTTGCATTACTCAAGAAATATTCCTCATACTCTTTTCCATTCAGCCCCTACTCTCACCTCCCCAGTAACTACTTGTACAATTTTTTTCCACTCTGTAAAACTTCATATAAGTGAATTGATATGGTATGTCTTCTTTTGTGTCTGGTTTGTTTAACTTTTTCTGGTTGTTTCTTCATGTGACACAATTTACATTTGCCTACTTCTGAATCCAAGATTCCTCTGTGTTTCCTCCTAAATACTCTACAGTTGTAACTGTGGCATCAGGCATATGAGCTATTTTTTTGAACATTTCCTTCTAACATTTTTGTAACCTTTTATAAATGAAGAGATTATTGGTTTGATAACAAGTCACTTAAATGTATCTTAATCTGTCATTGCTGCTTTCCTTTAACATTTTTACTATTAAATCCTTAATGGTCTGCTAAAGGGCAGGAAAAACACAAATGGTTTTGATTTTTCTTTCCCTCTTTCTCCCTCTATACCCCACCTATCCACACATATATCTGCTGAGATAGCTCACCTAATACAAGCCTGTCTTGAAGTCCGAATTTCTCTCTTCCAGTTGCCTTTGAATATTGCCCTATTTATCTATTGATCTTACTGTGTCATTAACCCTTTGTGAATACTGGGTACAGTTACTTGTCAAATGTCTCTCATTTCTTTACAAGCCTATGTATGACTTTTTGTTTGCAATTAGTTGAGAAATCGTTTTCTAGACTCTCTATATATTTGTTTTCTAGGGCTGCCATAACAACATACCACAGGCTATTGGCTTGTACTGTAGGAATATATTTTCTCATGGCTCTGCGTGGCCCAAGTCCCAGAACACAGTGTTTGGGGCTGAGATCTCTTCTGAGTTCTGTGTCCTTGACTTGCAGTTGACCGGCTGCTCTTGTGACCTCCCAGGTGTCTCTCCCTGTCTCCTCACCTCACTTTATAAGGGTATTGGTCAGACTAGATGAGCTCTACCCTAATAACCTCAATTTAACCTAAAGGATGTTACCAAATATAATCGCATTTTGAAGTACTAGCAGTTAGGTCTTCAACCTATGAATTTGGGGGACATACAATACAGCCCCTAGAACCATGGTTATTTTATGTTGAAGTATTTTTACTGAAGGTAATTTCTTATAGCTTTGTATGGAATGTCAAGCTTAAACACAGTGCAGTACCTCTTCTCCCTGGTTGATGGGACAAGATTAAAAGCCAGTCTTTTTGGTTCCACACTGAGGTATCTTTTCATTCTGAGGTATTTCCTCTCTCTCAAAGCATTCTCTCCTTTGCTCTCTGTTTCTTTTTTGCAGCACCGGAGATTGAGCCCAGTGTCTTCGCACTGAACTACCTCTCCAGTCCCTTTTTATCTATCTTTTTATTTCAATTTTTCTTTTTTATTTTATTTGTACATGTTTGCAGTTCATGTAGTTCACAGTCATTTTGGAGAATGGTTACATATACATATTCCAACATACTTCTTTCTCTTTTTTAAAATACCCTTCCACTTACTTTTCCCTTCCTCCTTCCTCCTCCAGTTTCCCTATTCCATTTTTCATTTTTTGTCTCAGCTCGTGTTATGGCATATAATGTTTGTATTAATTGGAGTTGTTAGGTTCCAGTACATGGCATATCTTTATTATCCTTATTTCCCTTCCCCTCCACCTTTCCCCCCACCCTCGTTCTTCTTGGACCACTTCCCTATTATAAGAAATCTGCCCTTTTGTCCCTTTCTACCCTTCCTTTATCATGTTCTTTGTTTGTACTTTGCCTCAGTCAAATGAGCGGCACTGTACTGCACTTAAACTTGTGTGTCTGGTTCACTTAGCATTACATTTTCCAGTTGCATCCCATTTTCCTACAAATGTCTCAAATCTGTCATTCTTTGTAGCTGAGTAGTATTCCATTTTATATAGATATCACGCTTTCTTTATCTAATCATCTGTTGATGTGTTTACTGTCTGCCTCCAGGATTTATCTATAATGAATTGTACTGCTATAAACATTGATATGCATATAGCACTGTAATATGATGTCTTAAAGTATATGAGCCATTATGATTTTTTTTAAATATGGAGGAGCCAAAGTTCTCTTGCTTTTTTTTTTTTAAATAAGACAAATATCCAGTAATCCAGTATCACTTTTTAAAAAGACTTCTTTCTTCAAGCAGGCAACTATACTTTTCTACCATACATTGCTTGCCTTGAATTGTGTTACTATTTAAAAATATTTTCCAATATTTTTTGCTGGTATGTTTATTTGTTTTAAGAGAAATTTAAAACAAGTGAATTTTACTTTGCGTCAGTTCTGTAAAACCTGACTCATCCTTCCACAAAGCCAGTCATAATAGCCCAGTTCATTCTAGCCACATTGCCATTCGCCTCTCATAGACAGACTGATTACTGCACAGAGTACAACAACCATTTTACATGCTGATGATTCAGAGATTCAGGAAAATGATGATTTAGCTTTGATTCACATGGTGTATCTTTAGTATTGCTTACTGGCCATGGTTAGTATTTCATTTCTTACTGCGTCTTGACAGATGCCCTGTCCTCAACAAATCTGAGGAATCTATTCATATCAAAGGAAGCCTCTCTTGATTCCTCATTTTGTAGACACTCCCCTAGGGCTTTGATCATAGATTCATTATATCACCTATTCATGATTCTCTACTTACTTGTCTGAGATTTCTCCTTCTCTGCCCCACACAACTCCCTTAACCTGAACTATTAGAAACTGGAAGTCTATTCATTTTTCTTTGTGCTTTAGCACATTACAAAAGCCACCAGAATAGTTTACTTGCTGGACAAAAGAATTTGAACTTTACTAGGTGCTTTAACTTTTAAAATTTCTTCCACTTTATGCATAGTCATATTTATAACATTTCACAGTCTGATAACTTTGTTTGGAAATTTTAAGGCTCTTCCAATATCATGAGACTCTCTTGAAAGAATAATAAGCAACATCTGTAATATTACTTTATATATTCTGAAGTTTGCTTGTATATATGGTGATTAAAATGAGTCCAAAAGGAGATGTGAGGTACATATTCTCAGAGACACACATTAAGTATAGCCATTAACTTACTTTAAAAATGCAAAAGAAATGCAATTATGATTTGAATTGCATTAAAACTGTATATCAGTTGTTAAAGAATTGATGACCATGTTGCATACTCTAACTCGTGAGCAAGCCCTATATGTCTCTCACTTATCTATGTGTTTTCTCTTTTTAAATCAGAGTTTTGTGCTTTGTAGTATATAGAATCTATTTGTTTTGTGAAATTTATATATTAGGTATTTTGCTATGCAGAAAGTTTCCAAATTAAACTTTTCCCAACATACTATTTGAAGTTTTGAGAATAAAGCATACTAATAAGTAGATAGATTCTAAATTCTGCTGCTTACTAACTATTCAAAATTATCACTAAGTACAGTCTGGGTTATTTTGCAGTAATAGAGTCCCTGAAAATCATAATGGCCTCACTCACACCATCAAATTAACTATGGGTCAGCCACTATTTCACTTTGCATTTCCATCAGTCTGGTTCAGGCTGGTGGATTAGCTTACATTTGGAACATGGGCAGTCATTAAGGGAAAAGGCAAAAAAAGAAGACACGAATAACCATACTCAGACACTGGAAACTTCTTCCTGGTCATGTCATGCATGATTCCTGCTCATATTTAAATAGCCACCCCTGATTTCATTAAGGCAGGCTACATAATTTTGTAGGAAAAAATTTAGAAATCAATGTTGGCTAAATGTAAACCTACCAAATAAATATTACCTTAGGAAAAACATATATTCTATGTGTGTCTCAGTTTCTTAGTTTATAAACTGATAATGAAGATAATAACTTCATGAATTTATGTAAGTCAACAGAGCTATTATAAGCAAAACACAACACAGTATCTGAAATCGAACCTATTTTTTAGTTTTTTTTTTTTTTTTTTTTTTTTTTTTTTTTTTTTTTTTTTTGGTGTTTTGAGACAGAGGTTCATGATGCAGTTAAGGCTGGCCTTGAGCTTACTTTGTAGCTCAGGCTGACCTCAAACTCACAGTGATCCTCCTGGCTCAGCCTCCTGAGTGCTGGGATTATAAGCTAGTAAATGGTGTTTTATTTTTCTTTATTTTATTTATTTATTTTTGTCTTTTTGAAGCAGAATCTCACTATGCAGTTCAGGCTGACCTCGAACTCACTTGGTAGCCCAGGCTGGCCTCAAACTTGCAGCAATTCTCTTGCCTCAGTCTCCCGAATGCTAGGATTACAGGCATGCACCACCAGGCCTGGTTGTAAATGCTATTGTAAAAACCAAAAAAAAAAGAACCTCTGTTATTGTATCTGCTATAAAAGCAATAGACTAACTGACATCCACAATATCTGAGGTTTTAGTCTGATGATTAGAACAATGAGATAACTGGCGTGACTGTTGCAGACAGATGGCTGATGTCTTAGTTGTCCTTCATGTGGACTCTGTAGGGGTCAAAATATCCAGGTTGACGTCTTCATTCTTCAGTCCAGTACTAGGTTTGGATAGATGTAATTTCTGGGGTCTGGTTCACATGGTTTTCCAGTTGTAAGTGGTCAAATCAAGGTGGCTTATGTTTTATGTAGCAGTTGTCTTGCCCCAGAGCACGCACTATGAAAAAGCGTGCTCCAGGAAGCCCAGATAAAAGTTTCAGGGCATGGTGGTACATGCCTGTAATACCAGCACTTGGGAGGCAGGGACAAAAGGATTGCTGTGAGTTTGAGGCAGCATGGGCTACATAGTGAGCTCATGGCCAGCCTGAACTACATAGCGAGACCCTGTTTTAAAAGAAAAAAAAAAAAAAAAAAGACCAAGAACTTGCAGTGTTTCCTGTGGTACAGTACAGAGAACCAGCCTAGAGAATCACCTTCACTGCACTTTGTTAGTCAGTAGGCAGATCGCTAAAGCCAGCAGTGTTCTTATGTGTTTACTAAAAGAAGTTAGCTGAAGAACACATGTGAGTATTGCTAGAAGAAGAAAAGCTTATAATATGTGTGCTGTGATTGATTGATTTGTTTGTTTTGTATTTCCCTAATAGCGAATGAGGCTCAATACCTTTCTTATGCTGCTATCCATTTATCTTCCTTAGTCACGTGTCTGCTCAAATTGTCCACTTTTGAATTTTTTTATTTTGAGTTTTGAGAGGTTCTTAAAAATATATTCTAAATCCTGTGTCAACTACATGGTTTATAATGCTTTTTTTTTACAATTTATAGTTTCTTTTTAGATTATTTTTATAGGGCTTTTGGAGAGGAAATTTAGCTTTCAATACTGTGAAACTCCAAGTTTTAACACTTTTTAATAGATCATGAATTGGTATTATATTTTTTAAAACTTTGCCTAAGTAGAGGATACAAATATTTTTCCTGTTTCCTGTCTTCCAGCATTTTAAAGTTGTGCATTTTAAAATTAAGTCTTTGTATCACTTTAATTTTGTATAACATACGAAGCATAAATTATAGCTTTGTTCATATGAATATTCAATAGTTGTAATATAATTTGTTGGAAACTATCATTTTTCCTATTGAATTCCCTTCATACTTCTGTCTAAAATCAATTAACTACATTGCATATATTTTCAGACTCTTCTATACCATTGTTCTGTGTCTCTCCCATTCTTACTATCACACTGTTTTGATACTGTAGCTTATAGTAACTCTTAAAATCAATTAGCTTGAATTTTCTAAACTTATAAAATTGTTTGACTACATTTAGCTCTTATTGCCTTTCCATATAAATTTTAAAATTAACTTATTTTAAAAATGCAAAAGAAATGTTATTATGATTTGAATTGCACTAAAGCTATATATCAGTTGTTAAAGAATTGATGACTGTGTTGACTACTCTAACTCATGAGCAAGCCCTATCTGTCTCTCACTTATCTATGTGTTTTCTCTTTTTAAATCAGAGTTTTGTGCTGTGTAGTATATAGAATCTACTTGTTTTGTGAAATTTATATATTAGGTATTTTGCTATGCAGAAGTATCGTAGAACATATATTAATCAGAAATATTAAGTTCATTGAAAGTAGTATAAAGAAGCTGGACATGGTGACATACACCTGAAATCCCAGCACTTGGGAGGCTGAGGCAGGAGGATCGCTGCAAATTCCAGGATCACAGCCCAAGCTATGTAATAAGTTCAAGACCAGCATGAACTATATTGAAAGACCTATCTCAAGAAAACCAAAAGAAATGTAGTGTAAAGAAATATGATTGATTTTTGTGTGTTGACAGTGTATAGTGAGAATTTATACTCACTTATCTAGGAAATATTTTGGTAGATTCCCTGGGATTTTCTATGTAAACCATCACATTAACTGAAAATAGACATAACTTCACCTTATTTATCCCTATATGCTTGTAAGTTTTTTCTTTGTGCTATTACATTGGCTTACCCTTCTTTTTGAATAGTCATGGAGAGAGTAGAGAGATTACTGTGTTTGCTATCTTCTAGGCTAAGGATTTGACCTTTTATCGTTAAATACGAAGTAGCCAAAGATAGATGGAAACTTAAGGAAGTCCTCTTCATCTTTCTGGTTTCATCAGAGGTTTGTTCTTTTTATTTGTTTTGCTTTTCTAAAGCTACTGCATTTTGGATTTGGCCAAATAAAATTTCTGCATGATGAATTGTTCTTACCATGCAGTTTACATTGTTATCTTTTAGTGTGATAGGTTTTTTTTCAAATGTTCAACTAGGTTTACATCTCAGTATAAATTTCACTTGGCAGTTACATAGTTTTTCATATGTAACTAGAATTTATTTGCTAATATTTGTTGAGGATTTTAATGTCTGTATTCATGATGGAAATTGGTTCACAGAATTTCTATAATATATATTCATATCAAGGTAAGAATTTGGAAGTATTCTCTCTGTAAGTTCCTGGTAAATACTGTATAGTATTGATATAATTTTTTTTTCTCCAAAAATTTGGTAGAATTTATCAGGGAGCTAATGTAGGATTCAAGATCTCTTTTCCTTTGTTTTAGAAGATTTTAAACTACAAATTCAATTCCTGTAATAGAGATAGGTCTATTGAGGTCATCTACTTTAGTAAATTTTGTTATTTATGGCTTTCAATAAGTTGATCTACTTAATCTACTTTGTTGGACTATAGTCATAGAGTTGTTATTGGTATTCATTAATGTGTGTAGAAATGTCCTCTTTCACCACTGAGAGTGTTAATTTTGTCTTTTCTCCTTATTCGGTCATTCCAGGTAAAAGTTTATCAATTTTACTGATCTTTTATAAGAAATAACTTTTGTTTCCTGGTTTCCCTCTATTTTGTCCTGTTCATTATGCAGCTGATTTTTGATCCTACCATTATTCAATTTTTTCTCCTTTAATATTACACCTGTTTTCTAGTTTTCTAAGGTGGAAACTTAGATGATTTGAGATTTTTCTTAGCTTCTAATGTAGGCATTTAGTGCTACAAATTTCCTTCTGAGTGCTGATTTAGATATATTCCATATATTTTGATACATTTACCTACATTTATTTCAGGTCAAAATATTTTCTAATTGCCTTTGAGTCTTCCTCTTTAATCTTATGATTATTCTAAATATCTTTTTAAATTTGCACTTATTGAAGGATTTTCCAGGTACTTTTATTTTGTTGCCCTAGTGTTTAATTACAGTACTGTGCGATAGTATCCTTTCTATGAATTCACCTCTTAAAATTGTTAAGTTTTTGTTTTAAAATCAGGACCCCTTCTATATTGGTTCATATTTTATGGATACTCAAAAAGAAAATATATTGTACTGTTGGGTGGCATGTTTGATGCATGTTACAGTGTAGGCCCCACATGTTGTGAAATTCAGTTACTCTCTTTCTTTCAATGTGCTCCATCAATTACTACAAGAGAACCATTGAAGTCTTCATAGCCATAACTATAGATTTATTTATTTTTATTCAATACTATCCTTTTTGATTCACGTAATATGAAGTTTTGTCATACATTTGGAACATACATGCATTTGGAATGCAAACATGTATTTAGAATTGTTACATCTCTTTGGTGAATTGGCCTTTTTCTCATCACGTAAATGCCTATCTTTATTCTTCACAATTTTTCTTGCTCAGAAGCCTAGTTTGATGAATACATCTCTGCTAGTTTCTTCTTGATTGGTATTTGAATTACATATCTTACTTCATCCCTTTACCTGTACCCTACCTAGTCTTCTTAAATTCAATGATTTGTTTTTATTTTAATAGACTAGTTAGAGCCTTTCCATACTTTGACTCCCGTGCTATGGGCCGTGGTTCCAATGCCTATTCACTAACAAAGTTTTTGTAATGCAGTTGCATCTAGTCTTCCTTATAGGAACTGTCAGTTCTTAAAGACTTTGATATGTGATTTAGGATCAGATCCTCCCCTGACTCAAGGGCGGGCTCCTGCACACATTTTATGGAATAGTTTTCTCAGGCTGCTTATCTTCTCTCTTCTCAATTTCTCTAACACTCTATCTCTTGAGGTCCTCCTTTCTGATCTTCCAAACAGAAAGGCCAGCCTCTAACACCTCTGCTCAACTACACATTTGTTACTACTGACTGAACCTCCAAGGCCACCTGGCAAGAGGAGAGAGAAAAGAACAACTGAGATTCTCACGGTATTTTCTCTGTCAGAGCCAAAGGAAAGAACTCCCTTCCCTCAGAGCTTTTCGTGTTTGCCAGCAGCTGATACCATCATTGGCCTTCTGCTTCCCCAGATGCCGAGAATTGGAACTTGAAGTCTGGCTTTCCAGGCATTCCAAACAGAGTTGAAAGAAAAGAACAAAGCACAATGAAACAGAAAATACAGTTTCTCCTGTCTCTCTGCCCCTAAGGGCTCATTTTGTCACATTTTAGACAATAGATATTTTTGAATCTCTTACTGTTCTTAACTAGAAGACAGTTCCACATTTAGACTCACTTCCAAGCAGAAAATATAGGAACAAAAAATACAATCAAAGTAAGGAAGTCACCATAGGATCACTCATACTTTGTATTCTTGTTTCCTTTCACAGCCTGTTGCTCCTAGACTCTCAGTCTTCAGACAGCTGCTCCATACATTCTGCTCAGGCTTTTAGCTGTAGTCAGTGGTTGACATGAGATTGAGTCTGCTTATTTCATCTTATCTTGACCTAAAAAAATCTAATTTTCAAACCAATTTACAAATAGTAAACTTTGCTTCCTCTTACAAGTTTTTATTTTGTTTCAATATTTTTAATTCTAAATATGAAGCTGTTTAAGTTATATTCTTCCATAAGTATCCTTTTATTATTTTGATGAACTATTTCACAAATTTTAATAAGTAGAATTCTTTACTTATTTGAACCTGTGCTTATTTGCATTTAAAATATGCAAATTTGTATGTAAGAGAGAAGACTGAAAGTCTTATGATTGCAGATTTTAAAGATATATTTGTATTTCTGAAAATTATATTTGCTTAAATTTAGTGACAGTTACAGTCAATTCATGAGGTAAATATGGCTTAAGATGCATAAACTCAGGTAGATGACTGTAATAAGCATTGGTAGTTGAGAACAGGGAATAACAGATAAATACTAGCCTATCAGAAAGCACACAGATTATATACAGTCCACAAAATAAATGCATACACATTTCAGGAGTTTGCTGATGGGAAAATACTGAGTAAAACTACTGATAGTATAAAGAGCAGGGATTTATAACAATGGCAGAAAAAAACCATACATCCATTTTCCTAAATACAAGTTAGTCTTTTCTTTCATCTCATATTCTCATTTGACCTCTCAAATATTGTTTATTTGGTTTGAAACAATACAAGATGTAAATGAAATATAATAGTAAAAACCCTTTATGTTTAATCATTCCTTGCTCTGCTTCCCTGTATTGTGACAGTGAGATGGGGCAGAATCTGTCTATGATGCAGTATGTCTCAAATGGTAGAAATTTAATACTTAAATACTTAGTATACTGTTCTCTCTTTCTCTCTCTCTCTCCCTCCCCTCCCCATTTGCTCCCTTGCTCTCATACTGGAGTTCACAGCACAATAGATGTTGCTTTGTGTTACTGAAATCAAACAAAACCCAAACAACGTTTGGACTACTATGACAACAGAGACCATGTCACAGTTTCTGGGAAGGTTTGGCAGCTGTCTTTAATTTAAAGTGGTTTGCTTTGCTACTCTGTATCATGTTAGCACTCTGAGGGCCTCAAAATGTGTGCCTTAGCACACTTTAAAAAGTTCCACTAATTCTATATGTTTCTGAACACAAAAAATGAGTAATACCCAGGGCTGTGCCATGTGACAAAATCTAGAATCTAGATTTTCTCACTCGTCCATGGGAGATAAATGGCAATAGTAAGCCCGTGCTGCTCATCTTTTTAAAAATTAATTATTGCAGAATTCATAATTTCAAATAGGAATAGTCTATGTTTTATGTGTGACCATCTTTTCTTTAGTAGAGAGAAAAATCTGATATGACAGGTCATCTTTCACACACAAGTTTAAACTAATTTAACCCTCCGAGCAATCTTACGATTTCCATACTGTTAGCCATGTAATATTGATGATACAATTGGATTCAGAATGGTTAAGCAACTTGTAAGAAACCCAGAGGGGAGCCTACATTAGAACACACGTACTCTGAAACCCAATTCAGTGCTTCCCTACCAAGGGCTGATCAGACTGTTAGCTACTTGTGGGAATCAACAGGGAATAAAGAAAAACAGAGATAATTTTCAAGGTACAGAGGGGACCAGGAGGCGACCTGGCTCAACAACCTCTGTGTTTGACCCACCTTTATCATCCAGAAAAAGCAGAAGGAGGGGTAGTGCACATTTCATGGGACAGCAACTATAGAGAAATAGATAAGGAATAAATTAATAAGGAATCAGATTTTCTTTATATTCAGAGGTCTGTATTTTGACGACTGTCCTCAGCAGATGCTATCTTGCTTCAAGAATGCTGGGTTATCAACATTCTGCCCATAGCCAATGAGCATGTGGCTGTCTGCATCCTTCCCTATTCCAGAGGCAAGATAACCGGAGACTGTGAGACCTGAGTTTTGAGCCTGGTCCCCAACACTTCCCTGTTTGGGCCTTTCCAAGTCTTCCTGCTTTTTGTTGGTTTTTTTTGTTTTGAAACAGAGTTTCACCATGTAGTTCGAGCTGGTCTTGCACTGACTGTATAGCCCATTCTGGTCTCATGAGAGACTCCCGACTCAGCTTCCTCGGTGTTGGGATTACAAGTATGTGTCACCACACCTTGCTTTCTTTTTCTTTCACTGCATTCATGCACATGATTCAGAAATTGATGTGTAGGAAACAGCTTTGCTTAAGAAATAATTAATGAGGGCAAATAGTACAAGGGAGAGTAAAAATGCTACTGTAGGTAGCTTCCACAAGGTCTGTATGCAAAGTATTTGAATGTTAAAAAAAATTCGTGGACACTTCTGATGACTGATAGATACATTTGAAAAAACAATAATAGTAGTTTCATCCCACAGACATCTGGAAAATAGGAAGGTGTATGTAATACCAGGTTCCCTGAGTAATCTTGTAACAGTGCTGAAAAATCCTAGATTGCTCAATCTATTTATGCATTTGTTTTCCCAACTATAAAATAAAAATTGTACAACATGGGTGAGTTGTAAAAAGAATGAATAACTTGATGACGTCACACATAAATTCACAATAATATTGCCTGCAGTTAATGCAAATGAATAATCAGCTGACAACTGACAGTTCTTTATTGTCTAAGTCAGTTCCAGATGTGGTAGATGAGAAAAACAAATATAAGACACAGGCCCTATACTGAAGGAGACTACCAGGAATTAAGTGAGACAGAATTCACAGACATAAAGAAATAAAATACAGTATAAGGTAATATAAAATTAAATTGTATGAAACTGTCACAGACAGCTGAGTTAGATAGAAATATTATAGGCAGTTAGACAGGGCTAGGCCCTCAAATAGCCAGTGAAGAAGACCAGATGTCTTGTGACCTTGGAGGAGACAGACACCTCCCACTATGGGCCAGATCTTAAAACAAAAGGCAAAACAAATGCAACCCCACCCAAAGTATAGACAG
>RJWT010021204.1:0-17665 GCA_004365215.1 Cuniculus paca | reverse complement strand
CCTTCATCCACAGGGCTTTGAACAGAGTAAGCACCATGTGGGCACTCAGTGAATATTTGTTAGTGAATGAAATGGACAGCAGAGATGGCTTTTTGAAAGCACAGGAGGAGACTGGCATTACTTTAGAGGAAACAGGAAATGGTCCTAATAGAGCTCTGGGGATTCATGGCCAGCTCTCAAGATTTAATCCTTTGGACCAATTCCTGGTGATTGCTACCAGCTTCTCGGGAACATTGGCACAATATGGTCTCATTTTTAAAAAATTAAAATGATGCTGATTTAAATCAGACTTTAAAATCTCAATTCATGCACAGTAATACAAATGTCTTTTCATCCATTTAAATTTTTTTTCACAAATTGACGGATTTCTACACAAGCTCCACGAGTCACAATCATTCTTTACTGTTTTGCCACGTGGTGGCGCTGCCGCAGCTTGTAAACAGACACCCGCTATCACAGATTTCCTGTGAGCC
Source organism: Cuniculus paca (assembly GCA_004365215.1). Taxonomy (NCBI): domain Eukaryota; kingdom Metazoa; phylum Chordata; class Mammalia; order Rodentia; family Cuniculidae; genus Cuniculus; species Cuniculus paca. Next base: position 17,192 of record RJWT010021204.1, on the reverse strand, counting down.
TATAGGAAACTGCTGAGAGTGAACCTGGTGCTCTTAATACAATTTAAAATTTGTCTTGAGTCTGAGACAGGAGATTTGCCACGAGTTGGAGGCCACCCTGGGCTACATAGTGAGTTCAAGGCCAGCTTGAGCTACATAGAGAGACCCTGTCTCAAAAAGAAAAAAAAGAAAAGAAAACCTATATCCTGTCATCATCAGTCAAGCTTTCATTGAGTAATTGTGCTTGGCCTGGTACCGAAAAATATGCTTAAAAAAAAACCATATACATATATACCTTAGGGAAAGTTAAATGTCATAAAACCATAGTATACTCTTTTGTTCATTTTGGAGAGAAAAGCCCACAAAATATTACAGATAACAGAAACATGGGTGATAATTAGTGATCATTTCTCTATAGTCGAGCTTGCTTTGCTTCTCTAGGAGGCCAGGAGCACACTGTCTGGCAGCGTGGACCAACAATAAGTGTTCATTTAATAAATTAATTAGCACGGACAACTATGACTACTTACAGACCTCAACCAGACCACCTCATTTTTACTCCTACACGAAGATTAACAGAAAGTTCCTGAGATCAAATTCTAAATTCTCAGGAGTGAGGCTCTGAGAAGTCCAGCTCAGGTTAGCTGTTTGTGCTTGGTCCAGTCACCTCCACCCTGGGAAGCAGTGCTGCCAAGCACAGAGGGCCCCAGAGGCTCACTGTGGAAGGAGGGAGATGTGAGGAAGGGGAAGATAATGAGCCAGACTCGTGAAGCCTATGAAGAACAGCCTCAGGTCCATGTGCAGCTACTTTTTTGAATGTTTGACAGTGCTTCTGTGAATAATTATTTTATGGTGATAAATATATGTTGCAAAATTTGCCATTTTAACCATTCTGAATGTCTTTAAGTACATTCATATTGTTGTACAATCTTCACCACTATCTAAGAAACTTTTTCTCATTCTCAAAGTGAAATTCTGCACCCATTAAATAATAATTCTAGTGGAGTGCTGTGCTGTGCACCTGTACTCCCACTGCTCAGGATGAGATGGATGAGTTGAGACCAGGAGTAAGGCCAACCTGGGCAACATAAGGTGACCCCATGATCGCCTTCCTTGGTCCCTCGTAAATGTCGGGGGACCATTTAACCTTCCATAGCCTTAAATCAGAATTTACTTCCTTTTGGGGGGGATGCTTTTTGTTTTCAGGTGGTAGGGCTCAAACCCAGAATTTCTAAATTTTGGCTATAGTAAGTAATGTTGCTATGGATATTGTCCAGGCATTCTTGAATTTATGACAGCTCTTTGTATTTATATATGCTCTCAGTCAGTGGTCCTAAGCAGACACCTACTATCATGTGAGGAGCCACAGAAAGACTGGTACTATGAGGCCCTCATGCTTGACATCGTTTAGAATCTTAGAACAGGAATATGTTCAGAGAAGAGGAATCAGTGTCGTGGTACATGTGAAAACCAATTCCTGGGAAGAGGAATTATGTAAATTAAATCATCCTTCTAGAGAAGACTGCAGGAAGCTGTGGGAGCTGCTGAAAAGGAACAAAGACTTTTCCTTGTTATTCTCTAAGGCAGACAAGAAAGTTTAGGATGGAGGCACAGAACAAATGATCTCTGATTTCAATTCAGTGCATAAAATTTTTAAATCTCTAGAACGATTTAATAAAGGAATAATCTTCCTTGTTGAAATATATATTTCTCTGTGAAAATACACTGAAGACAGCTGATTAGAATGGATTCCAGAATCTTTTTTTTCTCAAATCCATTTGATTCAAGGATAAAAAGAAAGAATAGAGGAAGGAAGTGGAAGAGGAAGAAGGAGGAGGAAGAAGAAGAGGAAGAAAAAAAAGAAGGAGAAGAAGAGAAAAAAAGTACAACAAAATTGCAAAACACGTCAGTCAGGGGGTAACAATGGTACATACATTGTACATTGTCATTCCCAAATTATTCACCCAGAGCACAAGACATCTGCATTCGATTGTCTGAACAATAAAAACTCCACTGAAAGTATTTGAAGCATATTAGGCCAATGTGAGGACAGGATCTCAGATATTGAAGACAAGCTTGCAGTCAGTGACCAGAAAAAGATTTTGCAAAAATAGCAAGGGACCATGAGAAATCAATCCAGTAGCTGCTAGATGAGACAAGAATAATTCTAGATTAATTGGAGTCAATAAACAAGCAGGAGATACCACAGATGACATTAAAAAATGCTCACAGACACCATGACAGAAAACTTTCCTGGTAGAGAAAAAGATTTTGACATAACAAGACATACAACTCCAATCAGCAATCATTAAAAAAAAATTTATAGCCAGGCATATCATAGTCAAGATTCCAGAAATTCAACACAAGAATAGAATCTTAAAAGCTGTTAGGGAAAAGAAACAAATCACCTATAAAGGAAAGCCCATCAGGATCACAGCTGACTTCTCAGCACAAACTCTCAAGTCCAGGAGAGCTTGGAGTGAAGTACTCCAACTTCTTAAAGGAAAACAACTTTCAACTCAGATTGATGTATCCCACAAAACTTATCTTTCAAAATTGATAGAGAAATAAGATATTTCCATGACAAAGAACATCTGAGGAAATTTATAGTCACCAAACCAGCACTCCAAAATGTTCTGAAGGACATTCTAGAAAGAGATAATAAGGACTACAACTCCATGAACCCCAACAGAAGGGATCCACCAGGGAAGGTAAACAATTGGAGGGAAAAAAAGTGGGGAAGCCAACAACAGGAAAATAACTTGACAAGGATAAGTGAATACACATCAGTTATAACCATCAATGTTAATGGTCTCAGTTCACCAGTCAGGACTCTAGAATCAGAAGGAAAGTAGAGCATACAAACTTAAGCTTCTTTTATCCCAACACACTGTAATGTGGTGTGGTGTGGTTATACTGCGGACCCAACTGAGGGGGTGCTCTACTGCTAAGATACATCCCCAACCCTTTTTATTTTTACTTTGAAATAGGGTCTTGCTAAACTGCCCAAGTTGGCCTCAAACTTGTGATCCTCCTCCCTAAACCTCCTGAGTAGCTGAAATTACAGACATTCGCCACCACACCTAGCTATCTCTGTCTTTGTAATGCCTGAAACATCAGGAAAAAAGACAAACAGCTAAAACTATAAAGTTTCCAAAGCTAATAATTACTCAGTGTAAACATGGTTTGCTATCTCTACTAGTGTTGTGTCCTCCATGTAAACATAGAATTTTATAAGCTGACTACTAAAAGCTCTTAAGAAAGTCACATAACCCACAGAGAGAGAAAATGTCATCTAAGGTTATAGTGACAGGATCCAAACAGATCACCAGGTACACCAGGGCTTATACTCAGGGGTTTGTATGTGATACTAGGAAAAACTGGTAAATCTAGATGACACTAAACAAATAACAGAGCCTCATTCCATTTTTAATTAATACAAATTAACTGCTCCAGTTTGTTCAGATTAGTAGACTGATAGTTTTGTTCTCTTCCTTTTTCATTAAAATTTGTGGAAAATATGCTTGAAGAAGCTGTGAATAGAGTAGATGATTCTTACATTTTGGGGTTTGCATCAGTTACTCCCCTCATTGCTAAGACAAAATACCCAACACCCGTAAGTTAAAGTTGGAAAGGTTTATTTTGGCTCACAGTTTTTAAACATTTCAGTCCATAGTCAGCTAGCTCCAAGGCAGGGTGGCATGGCAGAGGGGCACTGCAGAAGAGAAACAGTCCATGGCAGAGCAGGCAGGATGCAGGAGCAACAAGCAACAGCAGCAGCAGCAGTAGCCTGTCTTTCTTCTGTCCTTTATATTTCATCCAGGCTACAAGTCTTTTTGGGTGGTACCACCCACGCCCAGGGTGGGGCTTCTATTATCCACACCTAGATCTATGCTAAATCAATTTAGTTATCACACACCCTCACCTAGCATCACACACCCATAATTCAGCCACTGCAAAAAAGTCACACCTATGGCACACGAGGTTTGGGGGAACGTCTAGATACAAGCCAAAACAGGGTTGGAAGACAAATTGGTACAACCTCTTTTGGATGGCAGTTTGGCCACAGCTATCAAAATGGGAACTGCATATGCCCTTTGACCCAGCAGTTCCACTTGTAAGGGTTTACCTGTTAGGATCCACTCTCACACAGGTAAAGAATATATGCAGCAAAAGTCACTGTAGCAAAAAACCTAAAATGCCAGATGTTCACCAATACAGGACTGTAAGCTACAGCAAAGCCAAAGATTGCTATGTAGATGGGGCTGAAATTCAATGCCACTGGTAGAAGAATGAGGAAGAGATTTACATACATCTAGGAAATTGCCCCAAGACACACTGTGCATAACAAATGCAAGGTAGAGAATTTCCAGTGTGTTTTTTAAAGACACCTATAGATATACAGTATACAAATGTGTGGTAAGCAGCTTCTATGATGGCCTGCATTAATCTCCAACTTTTGATCATGCCTGTACATAACTTCCTCCCCCTGAGTGTGGGTCCAACCTACCAAGTGGCTTGCAACAAATAGAATTTAGCAAAAATGATTGGATGCTCTTAGGAGATTAGATTAGATTAAATTGGATTAGATTAGAAAAAAGAAAAAAAAACATTGGCCTTTGGCCTTGCTGGCCTCTTCTGGCTCTTTTCTCTCATTTGCTCCAGTGGTGCCAGCTGTCGTGCTGGAAGGTGCCCCAGGGAGAGACCCGTGTTGCACAAAGATGAGGGAAACCTCAGATCCAAAGCCAGCAACCAAGCGGGGCCTTCAGTCCAACAATGTGTGAGGAACAAAACTCTGCCAACAACCCCTCGAGTCAGGCTATATGGGGAGCACAGCTCCAGGTGACAGCAGGACTCCAGCCTTGTGAAAGACACAGAGCAGGAGGGCCAGCTCAGCTGCAGGGCTCACAGAAAATGCACCATCATATGTGTTTATTGTTTTGAGCTGCTAAGTTTTGGGGTGATTTGTTTACAACAAATTGCTTCACATGATACAATTTGTGTATTTATTTGCCTATGCATACATGGAATATATTTCTTTTAAAACCTGCAACTATGCTTTCTGCTAGAGAAGGAAATAAAATTCTGGGGCAACAGGTAATAGAAAATTTATTTCACTGTATATACTTTGGTCTGTCTGAAAATATTTATCAAAAATATTGAGTAGATACTTTTTTGTCTGTGCACATAGAGAAAAAAGATTATTTTATAAACTATAATTTTTGATATGTCATGGTTTCATATGAAGACAAAAGCCACAGTCAAACAAATAAACAAGAACAGCACAGCAACAGAGATGTGATTACTTTTTTTTTTTTTTTTTGGTACCAGGGATCGAACTCACAACCTTTCATTTACCAGGCAAGCCCTTGAACTGCTGGGCTAAATCCCCACCCCATGATTACTATTTTCAATATACTGATGTGTCAGTTGATTCACCAGTGGTAGTCCTGAACTGTTTCTTTCTTTTATATGTATATATTACTACCATTATTATCCATAATTTATTTTAATAGCCTCCAAAAAACAATAGTTAGCAAGGCCCATTTCTGAAGCTTGTAGCTTGTTTTCTATGTTTACTGACAGTCATGGAGAAGATTTTTCATGCTTTCTTTCACATGGTATACATCACATTGTTGCACATTTTGAAAGATTCGTTCCTTTCACCTTTCTGGAGGAAAAGGAAAATAGCTTCCGCTAGCCTCCTCCTTGTCTGCCTCCCATGCTTTTCTCCTGAACTCCAGGCATCCCCGGGCTCCGCCTCCCTTACCAGGCCCTGCCATTTCCCGTCTCTGTTAACACGCACTTCCTGTCTCCAAGTCCCTCTCCTGACTTCTCTGATGCAAAGTGTAACTGCAGGCTCTTTGCTCACCCCTCAGCCCACCCTTGCCCAACCCTCTCATCTGTGTACCCATCATCTTGGTCCCTCACTCCTTTGTACCCCTGTATTTTGTACTTCATTCCAGACAAGCTTTCACCCACTGTGCTGTTGTTTTTCTCTCTTCTCTAACAGAATGTAAACTCCTTGGAGAGAACCGGGAGATGGAAACTGTGATATCTGTCCTTTTCACTTTCCCATTTCCTGCTGTGAATAATCTGCCCAGCCTAGGCAGTTTAGTGACTTAGGGAGGCCCTATCTCAAAATAATAACTAAAAAATAAAAAAGGGCTCAGAATGCAGCTCAGTGCAAAGGCCCTGGATTCAACCCCCAGGACCATGAAAGGGAAGGAGGAGGGGAGGGAGGGAGGAAATGTGGGAGGGAGGGAAGGAAAGGTTCTTAGAAACTATCCCAGCAGATTTTCTCCTCATGTCTCATTGGTCAAAGATATGTAGATGCCTATGCCTAAACCAACTGATGGCAAGAGGAGAAAGATGACAGTGAAGGGTTTATATGGAATACATATGTTATCTGAATAAAATCTGGGTTCTGCTGAGAGGAGAAAGGGAGAGGAAAATCACCTACACTATCTCTTATACTTTGAAGACCTATGATCACTCACTGGTATCTCCCTTCTCTCTCCTCCTCCCTCCCTCCCTCCATCCCTCCTCTCCCTCTCACTATTTAGCTAAGTTGTACATATTACAGCTAGAAAATACTATGTCATCCCTAGCACCTTCAGTTCTAGTTTTTAAATGATCACGCGTGTGACCTAAATCCAGCACAGAACATGATTTTAAAACATTTAGCCTTGGTGGTGCTCCCAGCAGTCTTGTTATTTGGGAAACATACAGTAGGGGCTAAGAACAATGAGGCAAGGGGCTGGGATTTAGCTCTGGCATAAGCACCTGCCTGGCAAGCCTGAGGTTGTGAGTTTGATTCCTGGTACCAAAAAAATCAGTGAGGTAATTAAACCTCAGCCGTACCTGTGTCTGCCACAACATGGACATGCTGCGTATTTCTTCCTTCCCAGCTGGTCTGGATTCTTCAGTGAGCTTAACAAGCCGGATGCATTATGGCATCTGAAACACATGGCTCTGCAGCCAGACCGAGTTAGTTTGAATCCTGAATCCACCACCAATAATGCATGAACCTTGGGCAATGAATTAATGACTTAAATTTTCTGAGCCTCTGTTTCTTTATGTGAAAACTAGAGATAATAATACTGACCTTGCAGGCTTCTCTGAGAGGACTTTAGTGAGAGTCTGGAATGGGAGCCCACAGCAGTTACACCTGGAATATAAAAATATTCTGCACATCTTTACATACTTATAATTCCAGCACTCTGGGAAGCTGAGGCAGGAAGATCATAAGTTCATAAGTCTGCACAATTTAAAAGTTTAGCAAGACCCTGTCTCAAAATTTATTTAAAAAACACCAGGCATGGTCGCTCATGCCTGTAATTCCAGCACTCAAGAGTCTGAGGCAGGTGGATTACTCCAAGTTCGAGGCCAACCTGGGCTACATGAGCTCAAGACCAGTCTGAGCCACACTGTGAGACCCTGTGTTAAAAAAAAAATATATATATATATATATATATATATATATATATATATATATATATGGCTGCAGATGTAGCTTAGTGTGAAGGCCCTAGGTTCAATCCCCCATATAGTGAAATAAAAAAGAAGAGAACATTAAAAACGACCACCACAAAATAATGTTAAAATAGCACAAGAACTGACTAAATGCCTGTTGGATAGAATATAGATCTCTAACAGAGACCCATTTACACAACAGAACTTAATATACAATGAAGGTGTCACCATAAAAAAGTAGAGGAACTGTTCACCAGATGGGGTGGGAAAATGAACTCACGTGGAAGCCCAAACAATTGCCTTACATGCCAGATCCCCAGCTCTCCCCATCAAGCTGATATAAAAACCGAAGACTAGCTGGGATCAGAGTGTACACAAGCGAGACCATCGTTTCCAAAATGCCTCTGCTCCCCAGGATGCTCACGATCCTCCTCTCAGCCTTTTCCTGCGCTTTTTGTAATAACTCCACACTGAATCTGAATTGTGTTTTGCTACCACTGAACCAACAGAAATAAAATGGAAGCTATATTTGTAATGTAAAGTTGTCAAGCAGCTATATTTTTAAAAAGCAAAAGCAGTTGTAATTACTTTTAATACTATGTTTACCACAGTTATCCAAAATATTATCACTTGAGTATGTAATCAAATTAAAGATTAGCCCTGAGATATTTTGCATTCTTCTATTTGTAACAAATCATCATAATCCAGTGTGTTTATTACATTCACAATACATCTTGGCTCAGAACAGCCACATTTCTAGATCAGTGCTGTCACCTAGTGTCACCTAGTCCCAGAACCTGACCCTTGACCTAATCAACTGCCCAACCCAACAATCTTTTTAATTGTTTTACTTACAATCAATTAACAAGTAATACGCACTACATTCTTTCTGAACACAAAGTTGAACCACATTGCTAAAGGGAAATCTTTCTTAGTCTCCTCACCACCACCCCGTTTCTAAATGTGGACATGTGTGTGTGTTGTTCTACAACTTGCATATTTTTCTTAATATGTCTGGCAGATTTTTTCATCCCATTGCACATCGACCCATCTCTTCCTTGCTGTGTATATGGGGATGGAGCAATATATCTACATGCTTAAAATCCAAATGGTATTAAAAGATGAACAGTGACATTCTCCTCCCTATTCTGGTTCCTTGTCTATGCAGATCCCACATCAGGTTCATAGGTAACCACTGTTGTTTATTTCTTACAACTAATTATTCTTTATGCATTGAACCAAATATAAACATGAATCTAGAGTCCGATTTCTTCCCTTTTAGGAAACATTTCATGCATATTTTATGCACTACTCACCCCTTGAAGTCCCAATATCTACCAAATATCTATCAGAGAACCTTTTTCAGAGGTTTGCCATTCCTGTGTGGTTCTTCCATAATCCCCTATTACCCCCCATGCATGGAGTCTTGAGTTGTCTTTGATGTTTGCTATTACAATGAATGCTATAATAAAGAACACTGTACCTATGTTGCTTCCCATCTGTGCAAATACATCTGCAGGATGAATTCTCAAAAAGGAAACTGCACAAAGTATATTTGAATAGTTGATTTTGATAGGCTTTGCCAAATTGCTTTCTTCGGGTACTGTGCCAACTTATACTCCACTAGTACATATCAGTTGTTTTTACTGCTGTATAATATTCTGAACTACAGAGAGTAGACCTATACCACAGTCTATAGGTCCCTTCTACTTATATAGGATATGAGGTTGTTTTCAATTGTTGTGTCATACACAGTGTTACAATGAATATCCACATATGTGCTTCCTTAGCCATGTATTTCTCTAGAATCATTGAACAAAACAGCAGCAAAAGAAGCAGCTCATGCAAAGGTGGAACTGAGCTCAAGAGTGATGGGTAAGGGGGTCTTTTAGGTAGAGCCAAGCACCAAAGTAGGGAGAGGAGGCCCAAGACGAGGAGGGCAGATGTGGGCAGGGGTTGTAAATACGTCTTAGAAAGTAAGCTTTAGGATTTTATTCAAAGGTCAAAATTATCTGATTTACATTGAAAAACATCACTGTGAGCACTTCATGGAAAATGGTCTGGAGGGAGCTAGGGAAAGGTGGCCTGGCTGAAGAGAAATGAGTAAGCCCTTAGCAAGTTGCACCAAATGCGCAGTCCATGTCATAGGACAGGCCCTGCCCCATGGAGGCCACGAAAGGGCACAGCGAGGGGCACCAGGATCGACAGAACAGACACAGCCTCTGCCTCCAGGATCCTTCTCTCTGAGAAGTGACACCAACATCAAGCAAATACTTGGAGGTGTAGACAACAGTCCAAATGCGATGGGCACAGAGGCTTCCAAGTCAGGCTGCTTTGTGTTCCCAAATTTGCACACCCTGCTCTCCCGATTACTGGCTGTATTACTGCGGTCAAGTTTTTGTCTCTTCTTCTTTCCCTTTCACTCTTTTGGCCTCCTCTTTCTGCTCACCCCTCTCCCTTTTATTAGATTTCTTCCTTTGAAATAGTTGGTGAGAGAATTAAATCACATCGTTTTTGAAAAGGGCTTAGCACTGGTATAAAAAAAGTGGTATTTGATTATATCTAGTGAAAGAATGGAAACAACATCCTCCTTTTCCTGCCATCTTCTTGTGCCCCTTCTTGTGACCTTTCCAGCAAACATTTGGGTTTTAGATCCCTGCCACAACCACAACAGAATCAACTAGGCTTATAATTCTCTGCATGTGATTTGCCAGAATTCTGAACTGCCAAGTAATGTAAATCATTTGTTTACACACTTTTGGGTTTATTCTTTTTCCAAAGTTCTCCTTTTCAAAAATCAAATATTGCTGGGCATGGTGACACATGCCTTTAATCCCAACACGGGAGGCTGAGGCAGGAGGATGTCTTCAAATTCAAGGCCAGTGTGGGCTACAAAGAGTTCAAGGCCAGCCTGAACTCCATAGTAAGATCTTGCCTAAAAAAGACGAAAAGAAAAAGAAAGAAAGAAAGAAAGAAAGAAAGAAAGAAAGAAAGAAAGAAAGAGGGAGAAAGAAAGAAAGAAAAAAAAGAAAGAAAGATTGATTTTTTTTCCTCTCTCCCCTCTTTTATTGTCAGGGAATTTGTGGTATGTTAGAAACTATAGATGGAGAGATTCATTTATTTGATTTAATGGGTATAAGATTATTATAGTTAAGTTTATTGTTTTTGACCACAGCTCTATGGGGACATTAATAAACATGACTGCTTTTGCTAGAATATTCTTCAATCCTGTGGTTTTGTACATTGATAATGGAACATGCTGTTCCACTGACTTCTAATGAATTTAACCCACTGAGTAGCAGAAATGCAAAGGAAATAACTTTACAAACACATAATGTTACAAGGACTGAGGTAGTTTTAAAATCTTACGGTGTCAAAATATGTCACAAAGGTACACTTAAAGGTAGTTTCCTTTTTCTTTTCTAATATGCCTTTCTCTGCAGACTTCTTTAAAATTTAACAGAAATCTAAGGAAAGGTTGGTACGGACTGAATCATGTCCCTCCTGAAATTCATCTGATGAAGACTTCATCACTCATGTGACTATATCTGGAGATGAGGCCTATGAGGAGGTTATAACAGTTAAATACAGGCAGGAGAGTGGGTCTCTAATGCAGCCAAACTGGTGTCTTTGTAAGGAGGAAAAGACACTAGACGGGTCACATCCCCCCACCACCACCACGGTGAGAAGGCAGCTGTCTGCAAGCAAGAACCCTCACAGGAAACAGATCCTGTGAGACCTTGATGTGGGGCTTTGAGCCCCAAAAGCTGAGAAAATAAAATTCTAGGGTTTAAGGCTATGGTATTAGTGGCTGAAGCCGACTAATACATTAGAGGTCTTAAATGTTAAGACAGTATGATTTGTTCCTAACTACTGGGCTTTTTAAAAGCTTTTTTCAGCCTCAAGGCCTTAATTAAGATGATTTCTTTTAGTAGTTACAGGATTTTGCCTTCTTTCGAAGTCTTATGGTTTGAATCTAGAATGTCCCCCAAAAGTCTGATGCATTTGGAAGGTGGGTGGATCATGGGAACACAGAACTCTGTGGATTCATCCACGGCTGCGTGCGGTAGCAGAAGGGGCTCTTAGGAGGAGGGCCTTGTCAGAAAAGGCGGCTCCCTGGGGCGCAGCCCCAAAGGGTGTGTTCTTGTCTTCAGCTCCTCCCTTCTCTCTGCTTCCTAGGTGCCCTGAGATGAGTAGCTGCTCCGCTCCCTTCCACCATGCAGTTTCCGCCTTGGAGCCAGGTGACTGTACTAAACCCACCGGAAACCAGGCCAAATAGATCCCTCTAAGCTGTCCGTGTCGGCAACAGGGAAATAACTGACACTTTGGGTAAATAGCTCAAAATTGATGATAGTAATTATGATGATAGTAATTAAAGTGCCTTGCTGATTCAGGTCATATCCACAGTTGGAAAGTGAAACAATGCTATTTACAAAATCAGCCGGGCTTTGCATTAAAGAACCACGAATTATCTAGGTGTTAAATCAAATGCTCTTTTTTTTTTTCAAATGCTAACTCTTGTGTATTCCTTCTCATACCTTCATCTCCTCTCATAGATCATATATAAATCAATACATGCACTTGCAGAGCTGTCTTTTCCTCTACTTCTTATTTAACAACACAAAATTGAAGGGTTCTCATTCAGGAAAGCAGGCTAAAGGCACATTTGCTTCCTGCCATTCCAGAAACCATCACTGTATAGAGATTTTTAAAGGGAAGGAGATAAAAAAAATCAAAGAGAACAAAAGAGGAAGTCACTAGTGAACAGTGTTTCCGAAAAGCAGCCAGAGAAACAAAGCAGAGAAAACCAAAACTCAGAACACACCAGAAAGAACACAGATAAGGTTAAGAGAGAACTCACAACAATTGTTTGACAAGAACATTACACCCAAATGGATTAGAATGGCACATTAATCCATTTTCTGCTGCTCCAGTAAAATACCTAAATAACTTAGAAAGAAAAGAGGTTTATTTAGCTCACAGTTTTAAAGACAGCAAGTCCAAGTTTGGGTGGCCTCATCAGGTCAATCTCTCGTGATGTCTCCCCACTAAATGAGGGCCACATCATCACAAAATGGTGGATGGCATCATGTGGGACATGTGTGAACAGGAAGAATTACACTGTGAGATAGGAAGTCAGAGACTCAGCCAAGAGTCCAGCTCCTCTTTTGTAAGAATTGTCACAGAATCGGACTGGAGTTCCCCAGAACTACCTCAACCCTTCAAAGGCAGTGCCCCCAGAGACCTAATAACTTCCCCTTAAGCCCCACCTTTTAAAGGTCCAGTGCCTCTCAAAACAACCACAGAGCTTGGACCAAGCCTCCAATATACCAACTGTTGGGGGACAAACCACATTTGAACCACAGCACAAAGGGAAGTGCTCAACAAATGTTAGCTATTATGTCATCATGCTGGAACTTTTTTTGTCACTCCAGGTCAATTTCATGTACCTGTAATTTATTCTTTGTAGGACTATATAATAGTCCATAACCTTTTCATCCTTTTCCTTTAAAAACTTGCAGATTATTTTCATTTTGGTCTCCCTTTCTCTCACCAAGGGTATGGTTTTCAGAAAAAAAAATTCAATAAATTTCCTTATACATATATATCATTTAATTGTTTGTGCTTTTGTTTCTAGGGGCTAGATTTTTCAAAAGTGGGACTGCTGGGTCAAAAGGTGTGTTCAAGTGTGATTTCAATTGCTTTGCCAACTGATTTAGCTTCTTCCTAAGGACTGTGGCAGGCCACACTCTCACCAGCAGGGCTGAGAACTGCCTGCTTTCCTATTCACTAGCTAGTGCTGGAGGTTATCAAGCTTATAAATTGATACATTTTAAGTTTTTGTCAGTATGATAGATTTTTAAAAGAGAACTTATCACTGTTATAATTTGCATTTCCCTGACCTATTGTAAGTGAGCATCTTTTTACATTTATTAGTTATTTGAAGTTCATTTGTAAACTAAGTATTCGCTTCCATTTTGCATTTTTCTTTCTCCTTCTTTTTCTATTTTCTTATCAGATTATAAGCACTTTTCATATTTTAAAGATACTAACTTCTTGTCTGCCGTCTATAGACTTTATACTTTTTATGAATTGAACACATCAGGCTTTTCTTTTATGGCTGATGGTTTCTTGTCTTGTTGTGTCTTTCAAGTCTGGCCCAAACTGAGATTATACAAAAACCTTTCTGTATTTTCTGCTGTTATTTTTATTATTTTATGTTTTAAATTTAGATTTCCAATCCATTTGGGATCTGCTTTTATATAATGTGAAGAAATAATAAAAGTAACAATAATAGCCAGATTTACTAAACAATTTCTATATGCCAGGCACTCTGTTAAACACTTTATGCCCATCAAATAGATAAGAAAATTAATGATTAGAGAATGTAAGGAATCAACCAAATTCACTTAGCCACTAATATACAAAACTGAGATTTTAAATCCAGGCATATATACATACACATACACACTCACACAGGTATAGCTATAGATATATCATTTTCCATTTAATTGAAACAAGAGTTTCATAATACAAGTCCTCAAATATGGTCAGTCTGTTTCTGTTCATATAGTTGCAGTTTTGTCACATTTGCTTTGTTTTTGTTTTAGCAGTTTCATGAGTTTTGTTCTCTCTAGTGAGCAAGTGCCCCCTTACTACTTTTCCAAACCTACCCAATAAACTTCTACACTTTTTTATTCCATGTAAACATTTAAATCATTAGTCCAGTTCTCAAGAAAGTATATTTGCATATTTTGATTTGCATTGCCTTAAATTGTGTCTATTGATTTAATAACTGACATTTATATATTAATCTCTGTATGCATTAATATGTTCTAATGTTGTTTATTTAGATTGCTCAATAAAATGCTACAGTTTTATTTTAATATGATTCTTGTAGTCTTTTTTTTCTAGTACTAAGGATCAAACCCAGGAACACTCTACCACTGAGCTACATTCCCACCCCTTAATTTTTTGAACTTTTGACACAGGGTCTTGTTAAACTGCCCAAGCTGGCCTCAAACTTGTGATCCTCCTGCCTCAGTCACCATGCCCAGCTGACTCTTGTACTTATATGAGTTTTACTGAGTTATTTTATAATTTTGGAAATGAATGTTTTCACTGTATCTAACAGTAAATTACAGAAGAACAGCTAATGGGCATATGTATCTTGTATTCAGCAACTGAGGTAAAATCTCTGTGTGTCCCCCCAACCACTGGAATTTGAATCTAAGGCCATCATAGTGAGCTTTATCCCACCACTTTTTCTGTTTTTTTATTTTGAGATTAGATCTCCTCGTCTCTAAGTTGCAAAGGCTGAGTTTAAACTTGCAATCCTCCTGCTTCAGCCTTCCAATGTTTTTTCTTGTTGATTTTACTTTGTTTGTGATGCTGGAGTGTTTATTTTTTTAATGGAGTCTTGTGCAGTTTCTAGGTATACATTACTGCAAAAAGTTTATCCTTTTTTCAGTATTTATACCAGCTCCTAAATTTATGGACAGGGTATCTTACTACTTTAGTTAAAACTGTAAATAGTACTGGTACTAGTAAGTGTGGATATCCCAACTTTGTTCTTGATTATACTGATAGTAACCTTGATTTTCCCTTAATATTATGTTATTATATAATATTAAATGATATATAATATTATATTATCATAGGCATAGTCTATCAAGTTTTGGTAGTCTCTTTCTATTTCTAATATACTTTGAATTTTTTATTAGAAAGCCTACTTAACTTTATTAATTTTTAATGTAATGCCCTACTTACATAATTTTTACCCTTTAAATTGATAATATTCCTAGTGTGATATATTTCCTAATGCTATAAATTGTTACAGTTCTGGAATAAGTAGCATGTGGTCATTTCTACTTATGTCAAACCACTCCAGACCTTTCTTTAGCTTACTGTATGATTTTATCATATGCTTAATACCAAAACATAATACGAAGCATGTAACACAAACTGCTAGAACAATGCTACTTATGGAAATAGATGTAAAAGAATCTAAATAAAACAGATTAGCAAATTAAACCCAGCGGTGTGTTAAAAGCAAGACAGCAGCTGCGTGTAGTGATGCATGCCTGGAATGCTGGCACTTGGGGAGGATAAGGCAGGGGGATCCCAAGTTCAGCGCAGCACGGGGCAGGCAATTTAGCAACTTGGCAAGAGAACCTGCCTCAAAATAAAAAATAAGAAAGGGCTGGGGATATAGCTCAGTGTGAAGGCCCTGGGTTCAATCCCCAGTATGAAAAAGAGAAGAGAGTACAAAGCAATTCAAGCCCCCACCCCCAAAAGAACAAAAGAAAATACATAAAGGATTTGAAAAACTGGCTAGATGCAAAGATCAATAGTTATACATTTATTTTGTAACAGAAATTTTGGAAGAAAACTAATTTACAGTGTTATTTGAGGATTTGCGAAACACAATCTTGAAAATGGAAAGTCGGCACGGGCGGAGCACTGTGTGTTTTCTAATGATTAATTCATGCCAGACCATTTAGAGATAGAGCTCAGGGTGCCTTGCCGACTCCACATTTCTTCCTGCCCTCATCCAAAACAAGTGTACCAACCAAATTCAAAACTACCCTGTAGTTTCCCAGAAAAGTACTAAGTTTGGTTTCACAAAAGAATTCCTAGAATTTGATTGACACTGACTTTAACGGTCTGTTAAATATTAGGTTGTCACTGTTAACTAGTTTTAAAGCTATACGGGTAGCCGGGATAGCAAATTCCCTGAAAAGAAAAAAACTGGGTTTTCTCTTTTATTGGAAGTTTCCTGTTTCTAGGAACACATGCTTTCATGTATGAACTTAACCAGTATGTTTTGCATAGGATGTGCTGTGCCAGGTGCTGGGGACAGAGCGGGAACACACAGGACAGTTCCCTGCCCTTAGTTTATAGACCAGTGAGCTACGGACAGCACCATACAGAGGTTATGACTAACTTCACTGCCTTTCTTTACACCAACAAAATGAAATGCAATTGGTGAGTGGAGAACTGGTTATCTCTATGTCTAGTGGAAAGAAACAGCTTTTTTTTTTTAATCACAAAAAGAAGCTAATAATGACCTACCCAGTGAATGCAGATGTTACACACGGAAAGTTTCCTTTTCCGTTCTAGATCTTGCTCCCCTCTACTGTACACGGCACACGTGGTACACGTTCCTAAGGAGAGTGCAAAGCCACATCCCCTGTCTGGCCTCTCTCTCAGCTGAGGTCAGCCTGGGGCTGAGCCCAGCATGACTCAGCAGGCCCAGCTGTGTCAAGGATGACCTTGCTACAGCCTTGATGTGCACAGTGGTATGTGGACCCAGGTCCAGGCCAGAGCTGCATATAAGTGTGGTGCCTGTGGAATATGGAGTATGGGACTTGCACAGCATTTTAGATTTACAGGCTAATGAGGAGAAACATCTCAGCTTTTTGTTTTTTGTTTTTCCAAAAAGAAATTAATCAAAGCAGGGGTCACTATGCTGTACATAATTTTGACCTCCTAGCTCAACTCTGAGGAATTATAGCAAGGAAAAATCTAAAAGAAAAAAATGACCAAAGATACTTTCACAACAGATCAATTGATAATCATGATAAAGTCTTAGCATCTCAAATATTTCCAACAGAGTGATTTAATTAAACATCACAGTGGTATTTCAAATGAACAGGGTATGTGCTATGTTATTTTATGAAAATATCTACATTAAAAATAGAATATAAGATAGAATTCACACATGGATTATAATT
>RJWT010021203.1:0-17661 GCA_004365215.1 Cuniculus paca | reverse complement strand
CCAAGCCCATTCCTTAATTTCCTTACTTTTTAAAAAAAAATTTTTTTTTGATGTTTCCCAGACTTCTCTGTTTACAGACCTTCCTCTGCTGCTCAGCATGCTAGCAGCATTCCATTGCTTCCATGAGTATGATGACCTGTCTATCTTAATCACCTGATCCCTAGATAAGCCATAGTTCTAGGCACATAATATATTCTCAAAGAAAATTTGTTGAACAATTGAGAGAAGGGATAAAGTGGAGGGGGAAAAAGTGAAACAAAAGCAAGTCTATGTGGAAAAGGTTGGAGCTGCATCATTTGAACATAGTGAATTGCAGCCACATGTCGTAATACCACTTACAGTTTTTGATGGTTAGGGTGTTAGAGGTTGAACTTAATAAGAAAGATTTATCTTGCAAAATAACAGAATGTTTTCAGAAATGCCTTGTAATAGAAGGCCAATAGGGAATTTCTAATGGACCATGTATTCCTGGCCATTTTCCCCATCTATTGACTTGGTATGATGTAATTTAAAAGGGCTTTGGGAACTTAAAGCAGATTTAAAAGAAGCTGAGAATTACTAGAAAAAATAGGAGTTTTAGGTAACAGATGCTGTGTTGGTTGAGTGCAGCTACATATTGACAAAACAAGTTTGTGGACAAAGTAGAGATTACTTTGTTTTCTATGGATCTTCTAATTTTTCTTCTTTCACAGAGGAAGCCTTTATGTCTAAAATGTGGCAATACTTTTAGAAGAAAATGAGTTCAAAGTATAAGTCATAAATAATGCTAATCTATTATTTAGAGACTTTAATGTACATATGGCTTTGAATAGAAGAAAAAATGGGCAGAAAATAATACCAGAAAACTAAATTACTGAGTGACATTTCAAGTGCCTTCTATGTGTTACCTTCATCTCATGGGATTAAGTTTTTTTGGGAACAGAAGTTTCATTTAGGTACAAAAGGAAGAAAATGCTATTTTTTATTTGCTGTTAATGTCTTGTACAACTAGACATGCATAATGGTTGCCCAAGTTATACATGGATATTTAAATGAATTAAATTATAAAATTTGTATTTTAATACCTCTGTCACATTATTACCTAAAAATTGCTCCATAATTACTTATGGTTAGTGACTGCTCTACTGAGCAATGCAGATGTAGAACTTTCTATCAACATAGAACTTCCTGTTGTACAGCTCTGCTCTGGAATAGAGTTCACCTCTTTTTAAAAATACCCAGGCATTGGGTGGAACTCTCAACAGCCACTGTCATCTTACCTGGATCTCATGTTGTCTGTAAGTGTTCCAATTCAGATTTTTTGTGTAACTATTTTCATTTTCATCATTTCTGTGAACAGTAAGAATTTTACTGAGTATGTTGAGAAAGCCTGGAATGGTTAAGCAGGAAGAGCAAAGAAGAAAATTCTATTAAGCACACTTAAGTATTTATTTCTTGCTGAATGCCAGTTTGAGAAATAATATAATCAACTAGTGATAAGGTTTGGGTATCAGTTAAGTATTTCTTGGAGACTTGGCATCCAGGATGGCAGTATTAGGAGACAGTGAGACCTTTTAAAAATGGGGTCTAATAGAAAGTTTTTAGGTTAACTGGGTAGCATGCCCTTGAAGTAGATTATGGGTTCCATTCTCTCTCTGACTTCTTTCACTGAGATGTAATATTTTTCTCCCATCCCTACTCCTACCATTGCTATATACCATAAGGTGATGCATCTACTGGAGGCAGGGCATTGCCAGGGTTTGGGAATTAGTCAGTTTTCATGTCCCTGAGACACAATACCTAACAACCACAATTTTTGGGAAGAGAGGTTTAATGTAGCTTATAGGGTCAAGGGATTCAGTCCATTATTGACTGGTAACAAGGCAGAAACACCATGGAGGAAGGAGTAAAGGTATTTAGTTCATGGCAACCAGGAAGCAGAGCAGTAGAACAGTGTCAGAGAAGAAAAGACGAGAGACCATAAGTAGTATTCAATGCCATGCCTCTAGGACCCACCCGGACACACCCACCAGTGTGCTTTTCTAATCTTCTGAATGGCTCCCAAGTCAATCAAGTTGACATAAATAAGCTTAACCACAACCTGTGCCATGTGCTTGGATTTTCAGACTCCGAAACCATGATAGTTACAAAGTTAGCCCATCTGAGTCATTTCATTAGAGCAATGAAGAGAACTCTAATACAATGAGTTACATGCCACTTTATAACTCCTAGAATAAATTCTTCCAAAATTCACTTTGAGGGGTACTTCAGAGAAAAAACTTTGGAGAAATCAGGGTTCTAAGGTCAAGTACATGTGGAAGTTGCTCCAGGCCATTTTTTACATGGAATTTAGAATGAGTTTGCAAAATTGCTAAGCATATTACACTTCTAAAACAAGCTAAAAATGACAATTCAAATGCTTTCTTTTCCATTTTAAAATCCAAACTCCTTCCTAGGAGGGAGGACTTAGATCATGCCTGCCTTTCCACCTTCATCCTTTGTCAATCACCATTTACTCCACTCCAGAGAGCTGGGCTTTTTAGTGCTTTAACAGATTATATTTTCTCTAGGTAAAAGATTTTGCGTGTGCTGTTTCTCTTGCTTATAATTCTTTTTCTTTCCCTTATCCTTTGACAGGGGCCTTCTGATAACTTGGTTCTCAGCTTTAATGGCCATCATTTGAGAAGGACTCTTGTGACCACCTGCCCAACTGCAAGTGGCTATTTTACAAGGCTTTGTTTTCACTCTTGCCCATTCCCTTAAGTTTATTAACTTGCTTGTTTTCTGCTGTTTGAAAAATTTCCATAGGTAGAGGTCATGGCTGTTCTGTTCAATATTGGCTAACACCTGCTGGTGGTCTGGAGCCAGCTTGAACTGACTGGTGTACACTGATTGTGGGCATCTCTTCTCTATTCTGAAGTGAGCAGTGTTACCTTGGTAGCTTGAAATCCACTATGTAGGAATATATACACCACAGAAATGGGCAAACACTACAAGTGTTTTTTTTTAGTTCATTTGGTTTTGTGTCTTGTTTTCGTTTTATATTTTAGAGAGCTAAATTTGAATTGAAAGTGAATTTTGTTTTATTTTTAGAGAGATGAACATCTTTGATAGCATCTCATATATTGCTTGGCATTTGGTAGATTCTTAATATTTTTGTCAAATGAATCAATGATTGCATATGATGTTCTCTTGAAAAATCAAGATATTCACTGTTAAGTGAATCCTCTGAGAAGTTCGGCAATTTGATTTCACACATAATGTGATATTCCCAAACACGTATGGCCTGTAAATTCCTTTTAAGTAGTTTTTGTTGCTATCACTAAAATATGATGAATAATTTTTGGAAAATGCTAAAGCATTGAGGAAGAGGAAGTTAGATGTCTTCTTTGTTGTATAAAGTATCCAAACACAGAAAGTTCCACAGCATTTATTCTAGGGCAACTGAATCTCGGGATCATCAGGCATTTTTCTAGTTAACTTCTGTTTGTCTCAGTTTGAGCATTGCCTCTCTAGGGAAGCCTTTCCTTGCCCCTCCCCTGCCTAAATCCACATTAGATTACTGTTATTCTACTACATAGAACACAGTGGTAGGCAAAAGAAGTAATCTTATTCATTAGGGAGCTCCTCAGGGGAGGCTGTGTGTATAATTTACGAACATGAATTAACTATTGACAATATATAGAAATTACATAGAACCTATATAACATTCAAAAAAAGTAAAAAATAATTTCCTGCTTACTAGGAAATTAAACTCTCACTATGAAGATTGAGTCACTGTCTGAGGACATGCTCAGTAGTCATACATTTGATGGTGTATTCATTTTATGGACCATAGATGAAGTTGAAGTAGAGAGGTAGCATGTTGCACATGAAGGCAGAAGGGTGAAAAAAAAAATCACTTGATAGTTGCCCTCTTCAGGAACACAGGGCTCACATCAGTAAACCATAGGAAATATACTTGAATAGGAAAATCGAATTTTAAGACTTCTACAGCAAGTTCATGGGTTTGAACTTGAATAATGTGGTTGGAAGGCTTGGAAAATTTAGAGAAATGTAGATAAAATCTGTAATAGTCTTCTTTCAAGAGACTCTTCATGGGCTGTTAAGAGAATTGCTAATATATTAATCCTGCCTACAAAGACCAGACTTTATCAGGACTTGCCTGTGTTATAACATTATCATGTGTGATTTCTCCCCAAAGCACTATTCTGCATTCCAGATACTAAGGCCTCATTGCAGGTCCTTAAATTGTACTGTGGTCTTTCTCTTCTAGGGCCTTTCTTAAGGCTCTTCCTCTAGATGGAAGCCTGCCCTGTATCTGCAGCCTTTTCTCTGGTTGACTTCTGTTTGTCTTAGCTCAAGCATCACCCTCTAGTGAAGCCTTTCCTTACCACTCCCTTACCAGAATCTACATTACATTACTTGCCTATAATCACCAATAGAATTGTAGCTTTAAATTTCGGGACAAGTATCTCAATTTTTAATTACCTATTCATTAATCTGATCAATTATAATCAGCTGTTTCCACCAGGCTGTATTTCCTAAAAATATGGACCAGTGTTTGCTATGTGTCTCTAGAGCTGATCTAACACTCTGACAATATAATTGACATTTAATAAATATTAGTTGCATAAATGAATGAATTAAATGCAACTGATCAAAACCACAAATACTACAAAACAGGGAAAGAGACCTAACATTTTGGATAGTAGATACAGTTTCCAAAATTATCTTGGCAGATTAATACAATGGAGAGAAGCAGGATGAAATTTAAGAGAGAAAATATGATGAAGTAAGGAGGCAGAGTACAGCAGATGGGGAAGTGGTGAGTTTTAATTAACTTTAAGTTTAATGTGGTCTCAGAGTGGTGTGTGAATGAAAAGCTAATGCAGTCTCCAATGCAGTAATTGGAATGTATACGCCCCACTTGAGAGATCATTCTTTTTCGCGCCTATGCACTCAGGGAAGATTGTGCCCAATTCTGGAGAAGGAATATAGATTAAAAAAAAAAAGAATAAAGAAAGCATGTCCAAATGATGATGGCCACAATGATGGGCCGGGGTAGGGGTGGGGGCTGGCTCACAACTGTGAGAATGTCTTAGTCCATTTTCTGCTACCATAACAGAATACCTGAGATCAAGTAATTTTTCAAAAGAATAAATGTTTATTGGGGTCCTTGTTCTGCATTCTTGGAACATGGTGTGGGCATCTGCTCAGCACCAAAGGAAGGCTTTCTTGCTTCATCATATCATGGCAGAGGGCATCATCACAAGGTGAGACAGAGCAAATGTGCTAGCTCAGATTTTTCTTTCACCTCCCATAGAGCCACTAATGCCGTTATGGAGGTGCCAGCCCTAGTACTTCATTGAATCCTAGTTACCTCCCCCAAACCCCACCTCAAATACAATTAACACATATATTTGGGGATTAAATTTCTAACAGATGAACCTCTGTGGGACATATTCAAAAAAATTTGCAAGGAGTTACCAATGTTTATCCTTTTTTTTTTTTTTTTGTTCATGCTGGTTTTTGAGAAAGGGTCTTGCTATGCTGTCCATGTTGGCCTTGAACGCTCTACATAGCCCAGGCTGACTTTGAACTTGTGACCATCCTGCCTGAGCCTCCTCGGTGCTGGGGTTACAGGCATGTGCCACCACATCTGGTACCAATACTTATTTTAAAGGAGGACAAACAAGAGAAAAGCTTTGCTAGAAGGGATGATGGGAGTATAAGGGGACATGCTGGTAGCCTGAAATTGTGAATATCACAAGAAAATAAATGTCATAAGTGCATAAAACATAATACAACCAACAATTCTGTTCTTTTTTAAAAATAATATAAAAAATACTGAGATTTTGATGTAAAAATATATTTGGTGATACACAAAAAAACTAGATTTAATTTGAGAGGTGTAGGAAAAGTGCTCCATTAAAGGACTATTTAATAATATATAATTAGAGATACCATATGTGAGCATTAACTGTGTCTACTTGAGTAAGAAACAATCAACTAAATTGGATCAGCATAGATCTGGGTGTGGCTGAAGGGATTTACTAAAGAGTGAACACCCACTCTGGGTGTGAATGGCACCAATCAATAGGTTTATAGCCTGAATGGAGTAAACGGGAAATGAAGAAGGCTAGCTTCTGCTTCTTTGGAGGAGATCCGGTTGGTCTTCACCTTCAACCTTGGATGTCGTCTCCTGGCCTCCAGTGCAGCTATTTAGTGAGTAGCCCAGACCTTTCAGTCTTATATCACAGACCCTTCCTCTTTCTGATACAGACTCACACAGGACACTATAGTGAGCTCCCAGCCTTTGACTGGACCCTTCAGATCTGCAATGCATTGACAGACCTTTTGCACTTTTCTACACCTGACTCTTACACAGTCATAGTAAGACAATTTTGTAAATTCTTATACGTTTGTGTGTCTTGCATTAAATCTGTTTTTCTAGTAGGCACTGACTGATATATCATGGGCTGCCTTATGAAAATAGTGAATTATTTGAAGAACCAAGTCAAGTCAGCTTGGGATGGTTGATGAAAGGAATTCATAAAATCAGTTGAGTTTCCATGGTTGTCCTCTGAATTCAATAACAGCAACCAATCCAGGGGGCCATTCCAATAAAATGGAGTTTGAAAATGAAATGTTTAACTTGGAAGTAACTGGGATATCCTTCAGTAGACAAATGGATAAATAAACTGTGGCACATTCAGACAATGGAAACACATGAAGGGATTTTAAATGCATTTCATTAAGTGAAAGAAGCTGATTTGAAAAGGTTTCATACTGTATGATCTTAACAGTGTGACATTGTGAAAAAGACAAAACCATAGAGGCAGTAGAAAGATCAGTGGTCTTCCTGCGGTTATGGGAGAAGAAAAGATGACTAGGCTGAGCACAGAGGACTTTCAGGATAGTGAAACTATTCCATATATTATAATAGGAAATACATGTCATAAATATATGAATACTCACAGAATTCACAATACTAATACTCTGGGTGACAATTACATGTCCAAGCAGGCTCATTGACTGTAATAAACGAGATATAGTGGCCAGGCTCTGTGCATGTCAGCATAAGGGTATATGAACACAAAGTACACTTAACTTTGTGGTAAACCTAAAACTGTTCTAAAAACTCTGTTTTTAAAAAATAAACTGTTTCACCTATTCATGAGAGTATCTGTCCTGCTTTTCAATTTGAAACTTAGAACTTGTATTTTCAAACTTTGAGCATGTCTTTCTATTCTTACCAACTATTAAACAAGTCTTTTGTAGCTCTATTGAAAAATCTAGAAGCCCTGTCTTGCACTTTTCTACACCTGACTCAGTGAAATCAATGTCACTTAAGTCTTTCCCAAAGTTAAACAAAAATCTAAATTTAGTCAGAATACTTTCAATTTGCCTGGTTATATATACAAAATCATGTGGTGAAGTCATATAGTGTTTTGCTCTTCTGGACAACAAAAAAACTAGAAACATAGGACTTCAAAATGTCTTTCTTTCCTCTTTAATAAACAGAAATTGAGAATACCTCCAATAAGAGAAGTGTTAGAACTTTGGGGAATGAAGAATAATGCTCGACTCTCTCTTGTAACGAATAAAACTCATATTATAGAAGACTGATTTTCCAACTTCAAAAAGACGATTGCTTTGGTTTTCATTGTTTCTGGAAGTCCATCTTCTCTCACTAACCTGTGACCTGAATATACTAAAAGGGGCTGTTGGATTATTGAGGCACATCTTACATGAAAATAGTACTTGTAATTGGAACCACACAGAATAAGCTATTGCTTTTATTTCTATCAACTAAAAGTTTTAAATATTTAAAATTTAGAGAGAGAGGGGGACAGAAATGAGACAGAGGCAGAGAGACAGAGAGAATGGGACTGGTTGTTGGGAATAGTTCTGGGGATTCTGAGACCTTCATTGCCAGGAATTAATTCAAATCTGCCCCAGGTCATCATTTTTATCATTTATGCTTGTTTGATATTCATCTAGTGACTGTTCATATAAGAAAGAGAAGTCCCTCCATTGTGGTTGACATTTTGACTCAAACTCCCGAAAACTTCCCAATAGGGGAATTACTCAGATGTTCATTCTAGTATAAAGAGAGATGATGTCTGAGTTTTCTAATATTCAGTAAGAAAATAGAATCAGAAGTGAATATTTTCATCAAATGAAGGTGGAAAGCAGAACACCCTAAGAAGGAAGCTGAGAGCCTTGATTACCCGAAGGGCCTAAACCTAAACCTGCTTAATGGTGTGAACACCCCAAGCACTCAGGGCTAAGTATCTGTTACATCACTTCGTCTGGGGAGTTAATGGAGTAGGTCTTTGTACCGAGCCCCTTCTGCTGAATGCAGTACTTTCTTGGTCAAATGTTTCTGCCTCTAAAATTTTACACTATCAAGAACTCATATACTTTCCCATTGAGTGGTACCATTGTTTTCATCTATAGATAAAAGTTGTGCTGAATTTTTTACGGTGGCTTCTATTGAGGAAGTGAAATGTTCCTTTTTTATTTTCACTTTCATGATCTTTGCTCCACAGACTAGGAGTAAAGTACTGGTTAGAGAACTCAAATCCCTATGGAAGTGTTACTTGGAGATCCCCTGGGATGGAACAAAAGCCAAGGTCAGAAAACGCAGACATGCCTTATTTGCACACAGATTTCTCCATTACCCTGCTCGTTAGCTTTATTTATTCCATTCCTTCCTTGTCAGTGCTCTCTACTAACAGCACACCCAGTCATTCCTCATGTGTTCTCATTCATTTGGGGAATCCTGAGATGACCTCCCCCAACACTGACTGGCTAACTCATATTGTCTTCTTTCAGAAGTCTACCCTGGCTCCCTAGCAATTGGTTTGTAATTGCTTCAAACCCTTGAGCATAATTCTCTTTGCATTGCTCACATATCCTTACAACGATCTGTTGAAATGTCTCTCACATCAAAGAGTGAGCTCCTTAAAGAGACTGTCTGGTTCATGTTTTTTGTCACTGGAAGTCCAACGCACTATCCATTGTGCTAGAGTCACCTTGGTTCATATTTTTATTCCTAGCGTTTAACAATTTTGAAATACAGTTGATGATAATGCAATGTTTGTGAATGAATGGATGAACTAACAAACGAACGAATTAATGAATGGTTGAACAAATGAATGGATGAATGAAAGAAATACTACTTCCTGCTATGCTTTTCACAGAGCTTGGGTCCCTTTGTGAAGTCAGTAATTATACAGATATTTATTGAGCGTGTGCTAGACTCTGGGGTTGATAAATGCATTTTTTTAAAACCTCTATTACAGTTATAAAGTCTCTTCATGAATGTAGATAGAAATACCTTCTCAAAGATTCACTTATGCATTATTAATGATAAATGGTTAGATGGATTGTAGGGCTTATACTAGTAAAACTCTACCATTATTAATTCCCAATCAAAGGTACTCTGAGCAGGCATTTACATTGCTTTATAAAGTATACAGTATTGATTTTAAACTAGTCACTCACTAGAGCAGTAGGGAGTAATCAAGGACTCTGGGACAGGTCTGGAGAACCAGGGGAAGAAGTTGAGATTTAGGAACCCCATCTGCTACCCTACTTTCAACTTCATTTTTTAAATTTGCAAATGGCTATTAATATATATATATATATTTTATTTTAAAAAACAAAACAGAAAAAAGGATAGATCATCTCCATTTTTAACAGTTATTTTTGCATGAAATTTTCTGAGAAGAAATAGATTGGTTGTTCCAAAAAAAAGTTTGAAAAGCACTTGTATTGTTTTTGAGAAGTAACAAGGTTAAAGAAAAAAGTTCTTATACAGTTTTTTTTAGTTGTGGAAACCATACAACATAAAATTTATTGTCTTTACTATTTTTAAGTGTACATTACAGTAGTTGTAGCTATACAAGCATTGTTGTACAACAAAACTCTAGAACCTCTAATTTTGCAAAACATTTTTTGTAAATAAAGTAACATTTAATATAAAATAGTGAGACATTTCACTACTAACAGCTCTTTTCAGCCTTTGTTTTATTTCCCTCCTCCTTTTGGCCATCATGTTAATGTCATAAAAGATATTTGTTTCCCCCTGTCCTTCCTTCTGTGTAAAGAGGAACTATTGGCATGCTAGACTATGCCCCTTCATTCTTAAATGCTTTATCTGGACTTTATTTATATAGTGAAAGTCTTTAAGGAGCTGGACTTAATGTGGATCTTGTAATTCAACTCTTATTTGACAGATTGGAAAATAGGTCCAAGGAACTAAGTGGCTTGGTTACAATCATAGAAGTTATTAATAGCAGCAAGTGGACTAATTTTCTTATTTCCTCATCCAATGTGGCTCAGTTACTTGGCTTTATTTCATAATCAAGGGTTAGTGGAATGATCTACAGTCTTTTACATTGAATCCTTTGCTATGTGTATACTCTAACTCTTTCTGCAACTATTGATGGTGGGAAAGAAGAGAATGCTAATGGTGGAATGTGTCTAATAGCTACCTGCTTTATGCCAGGCTCTAAATTATAAGCTTTACTTAAATTGTATTGTTGCACCTGCTTTTTAGAATTTTTAAAAATTTACTTAAAAATTGTAGTAAAATGCACAATAACATAAAATTTGCCCTCTTAACCATTTTTTAAGTGTATAGTTCAGTGATGTCATCATCTGTTTTATAATTCTATAAGAAAATATAAAGCAACTTTATAAATAAGTTTATTTGGGCTCATGGTTCCGTAGGTACCTCATCACTAAACACCATAATCAGATTAAGTTTCTACCGTCTTAAAACCCAACAGTGGACATTATATTTCAACACATGAAGCCTCGGGGGACACATTCAAACCATATCCAAATCACAGAAAGTGACCTTAAGTATACTTACATTGTTATGCAACCTCATCACCATCTGTCTGTGTAACTGTTTTCAAATCTAAAACTAATTCTGTATTCACTAAACAATCACTCCTCAGTCCCCTCTCCCTTTTGTCCCAAGCAGTTGACATTTTAGTTTCTGTCTCTATGGATTTGACTACTCCACGTACTTCATATAAAGTGAATTATAGAGGGCTGGTTCTTTTTACTGGCTTATTTCACTTAGCATATTACCCTCAAGGTTCATTGATACTGTAGCACATGTCAAAATTTCCTTTCTTTTTAAGACTATAATGTTCCATTGTATATGTAGATCCATGATTTATGGTGACTTTAAATTTTTAACTTTATAATGACATGAAAGCATACCCATAGAACCATTCTGTTTTTTTCTTTCAATACAGTATTTAATAAATTACACTGTATTATGCTAGTGTTATGTAATTTTGCCCAATTGTGGTCTGTGGTAGTCAACTGGTTATGCCAACTTGAGTCAGAAATGCCCAACTAAATTGGATCAGCATACTTCTGGGCATGGCTGAAAGGATTTACTGAAGACAGATGACTCACCTTTGGATGTGAATGGCACCGAATAGGCTTACTTATAAGGTGAATTGAATAAATGGGAAACAAAGAAAGAAGGCTTACTTCTGTTTCTTTAGAGGAGCTCCAGTCTTTACCTTCACCTTAAACGTCATCTCCTGGCTTCCAGGACCCTTCTGCCTTCCAGCACAGACCCTTCAGCCTCCTGATATGAACTAACAAAAAAAACACAATAGTGAGCTCTAGGCCTTAGACCTTTGGCTGAATCCTTCAGATCTCTAGCACAAAGACATCCCTTTTGCAGTCTTCAACACCTGACTGTGCAGGCAGCCATTTTAAGTGTACCTTGCAAATTCTTGTATATTTATATGTCTTGCATTAAATCTGTTTCTCTAGTGAGCACTGACTGATACATGTTCTATTTGAAGCATATCTGAAGGAGACTAGTCTAAACTAAGTAGTTAGTAAGTTAGGTGTAATTATGATACTTTCTACTTATGATGAGTTTGTTGGGACATTACTCCATCATAAGTGAAGGAGTATCTGTACATAACATATTTTATCTGTTCATCTGTTGATGGTTCCATTGTCTCACTTTTGAAGGTTACTATCCTTATTCACAGATGATTAAACAGACTAAAAAAATTAAATTACTTTCCATTGGTCACAGAGCCTATAAAGGATGTAGGTGCAGATGTACTGAAATCTAAAAAGCATGTTCTTTTCAGTGTTTAAGGCTGTCTCCCAACATCTGAAATGTATTTACCTACATTTACCTACATCAACATGGTTGGAGGAGTAAAAGCTGTAAATAATACATTTTAGAGCCTTTATTTCTTTTATTTTAGGAATAATCTAGTAGGAGTCTTTCTTAACCTTATTTAAATTGTTCAGGTTTTTAATATTTAAGGTTTACTTACTGACTGGAAATAAAGTATTTATTCAAAGTAATTTTTATCATGGTATGAATAGGTGCATATATTAAAGTAGAAGGTAAACCTTATTCACACATATAGTTCTTGGTAAAGCACAAGATGTAAATGTCAATTTACACTTTTAAGAAAAATTGTTATGCCCTTTAGAGTTGAGGGGAAATGTTAGCCATATTAACTTCTCCTCTGTGAAGCAAAGCAAAACAAATTGAGCTTTAAGGATCTATATCCCTACTTTAATAATAATAATAGCTAATATTTACTGCTCTTCAAAGTGTCCCAGGCATTGTGCTATGCTCCTTTACATATTATCTGATATAATCCTCTCAGCACCCTTGTGCTTTCAGTATCAAATCCTCATTTAATAAAGGGGAAGTGAAGTTAAGAGAGGGTTAGGTACCTGTTATGGGTTGAAATGAAATTCCACAGAAAAGATTTGTTGAAACCCTAACTCCTAGTATCTCAAAATGTGACTGTATTTCCAAAATGTCTTTAGAAATAGGGTCTTTGTGGAGGTAATAATATTTCTGCTAGGCCATTAGGTTAGGCTTTATTAATACAACTGTTGTCTCTGTAAAATGGGGAAATTTGGACATAGAAACAGACACACACTGGGTTATGGCAGTTATGTGACTAGACCAATGCATCTACAGACCAAGGAATGCTGAGGACTGCCAGCAAATACCAGAAGACAGAAGAAGCAATCAAAAATTCTCCTCAAGCCAGGCGTGGTGGTTCACGCCTGTAATCCCAGCACTCAGGAGGCTGAGACAGGCAGATCATTGTGAGTTCGAGACCAGCCTGGGCTACAAAATGAGCCCAAGGCCAGCCTGAATGGCATAGTGAGACCCTGTCTCAAAAATAGGGCTGGGGATCTAGCTCAGCGGTCTAAGTGCCTGCCCAGCAAGCGCAAGGTCGTGAGTTCAATCCCCGGTGCTGCAAAAAAAAAACCAAAAAAACAATTCTCCTCAAGAGGCTTGAGAGAGAATCTTACTCTGAACATGGTCTTGTGACACCATGGTTTCGGACTTGCAGCCTCTAAAACTATGAATTAATAACTTTTCTTTTGTTTAAACCATTGAGTTTTTAGGGTTTGTTATGTTAGCCCTAGATGACAAATATAGTAACTTTCAAACTGACAGCAAGTTTTACAACTGATATTAAGATAAAGTTATCTATTAAGAGCTCAATAAATGTTATCTGATACTATTACTTATATTATTATCAATAAAATTTAAGGCTGTTATTATTAATAATGAAATTTGGCACTCTGCTTGTTTCCTTTCCCTTAAGCCTGTGCTGTTATCTGTCTCCAATGGATCATGCTTTTTATAGATTTAAAAAAGCATCAGTTTTCCTCAAAACTAAATATGAAATCAGTTTACTTTCTTTTACTTTATGAAGAAATCAAATATATTTTCATAGCCAAATAAAAGAATGGCAATTGTTATTCTACTGTATATCATTATCTTCAAAGTATTACTCAGCACAAGACATAAACCAAAAAGAATCTTACAAAAAAGAAATAGAAAACACAAATTTCTTTTCAACAAAGTAAGATAAACTTTTAGTACAAATGAAACAGATTAGCATATACACAATGGAATATTATGCTGCCATAAAGAAAGATAAACTTGAGACATTTATAGATAAATGAATGCAATGTGAGAACATGTTAAGTGAAATAAGTCAGACATACAAGCTCAAATATCACATGGTTTCTCTTACATGAAAGCTAATATACATATATACATATATAATATATATACAAATATAAGAGAGAAGAGAGATAAATAGGAAGTGAGGGAAGCTCATATACTTCCCCAAATTACATCTTCAGTTTTCTATAAATAAGAAACTTTGCAAGTTCAGACAACAGAGTTCCCACTAAAAGGAAATGTACCCTTAATAGCTGCTTGAGACATATGTGAAACTTTGTGAGAGAACATATGCAAAATGATACCAAAAATATAGGCGATGTATATAGTCCTCGCCTGAACATAAAACCCAGGGGCTCAGGCTGTGAAGAGAGCCATACCTTGAAGACCTGCGTTTCCATGAGGATTTATCTGGAGAGGAATGTTTTATTTCTCATCTCTGCACCAGTGCCTAGCACCTGAATATGCATCCACGGAAACATAATTCAACTTCTTGATTTTCTAGACCTGCAGATAATTGGTTCCACAGAGACAAAAATACTCACGTTCTCAATACTGACATCAGAAACACTGCTTAGCAGTAATCAGATAATCAGTTCCCTTTGAAGTTAGAAAAATGTACTGTTTGAGAATAGAAATTAGTGGTGGAAGAACATCATTTCTGGGTTTTAAAAAAATCATAATTACAATGGAATGTAAAGCAAATATATTATAGCAGAGGCACACCCCAGTTCTTCACCTTCTCACTAACTTGTACTTCAGCAAAGTCTCATGTAATTTGTATGTAAAAAGTACATTAAAATTTAGTGGAAAGCAAAGCAAACCATTTTCCTAGTTTCATAAATTATTCTCACCCTCATTTGAGGGGATATTGTGAACAGCTAAGTGAGGTCTGAAATGGCTGTGTGCATAAAGCCACAGACAGGATATTGGAGAAAGGGTTTCCAACTTGAATCCTAATGCTGACTTGTTTTGGTCTTCTATTAAGTCACTTAACTGCCTTGACCTTGGTTGTATAATATACCTTGGTTTGTAAAATACCAAATACACACATCCCAGAGTTGTAGAAAGTGTTACTGTAATGAAGTTTGTAAAAATGATGGTAAACATGTTGAATATGTTTCCATGGCATAATATATCTTACTCTTAGGACAGCCAGGGATAAGAGTATCATGGCTATTATTAGGCAACAATTTATACCTCTTTTCTGAACTTACCTTTTAGTATATGTGTTCCTGAAGTGAGCACTCTGACCTTGCCTTTTATTATCGCTTTGGAGTCAAAATAATTTCACAAATCTTAGTTGCATTTCAGTTATGCTAAATGACTGGCTGTATCCAAGGATGAGTCAGTCCAGCAGTTACACAGCCAGCCACAGCCATCTCAAACACAAGCTCTGTCTCTTTGAGTT
The DNA here is from genome assembly GCA_004365215.1 of Cuniculus paca. Taxonomy (NCBI): domain Eukaryota; kingdom Metazoa; phylum Chordata; class Mammalia; order Rodentia; family Cuniculidae; genus Cuniculus; species Cuniculus paca. The sequence continues at coordinate 2,257 of RJWT010021203.1, read as the reverse complement.
GTGAGAATCATTCTTTTGTCTTGACCTGAACTCCACTTCTGAACTATTTTCCCCTGTAGTTCAGCTGCCCTGAATTTTAGATTATTTGTTATAACTCTCTTGTTTTTGGCATTTGATAATAATTTGATTATCTTATTAACCTGAAATCTTGTTTGTGGCAGTTTCCCATGCTTGAGAAATTTAGATATAAGAAAGCAGTTTGCAAATCTAGTTTGCAAATCTTCTCTAAAACAGGTTGTTCTACATGGTGAATCTACAATATCCTCAAGGACATCTGTGAGTCAAAGTACTGAGGAATTCAGTCAAAGGGAGAGCAAAAGACTGGTTTCCCTGCTCCGGTGAGGAAAGAGCCAGAGCAATTGCACCCTAAAGCCTGTGTAGTGCTTCTATGTTAATCACAGAGCCCAAGTTATATTTCCTTCTCTTCTTGAACCTTCACTGACTCCCGTGTCATATCAGCTAGTTCTCCCGGCATACCAGACCGCTCCAAATCTTAGGGGACTAAAACAATTCATATGTATTATTTCTCACAATTCTATGGGTTATTTAGTCTCTTCTGATGTGGGTTAGCTCTGCTGAAGTTGGCATGTTTAGGTGAGCCTCATTCATATGTCTGGAGAGAAAGAAATAGGCTGGTTGGACTAGGAGATTTTTTGGAATGAATTGTTTTTTGGAGAACTTGGTCTCTCGGCCTCCAATACACTAAACTTGGCTGCTTCACATGTGATTTCATGGTTCCTAAGAGCAGTAAGAGAGAACAAGCCTCCATACACAGGTGTTTCTCAAGCCTTTTCTTACATCACATTTGATAATATGCTGTCGTCCTGGACCAGAATCAAAGCAAGGATGTAGGGAGATGTGATTGAGGCAAGGGTTACCACTACACCATTTAATATGTTTTAAACTCCTCAATGTAGCGTTAATTAATTCCAGCTGTAATGTGTCATCCCAATATTATGGTGCACTAAATCCCTCTAGTACCTATGTGCTGGCCAAATTGAACTTTTTGCTATTACTAGTAAAATAATTTTGGTCTGCAAGTCATTTATTCATGTGCATCTCTCTGAGGAAACGCCTTTCCTTTACTTGACATTTGGCTACATTGATCACAGAATGAAAAATTATTAAAACCCTACCATGTGCAAAGTATATTAGGTATCAGAGAAAAAATGAATGTGGCTTATATGCTTCTGAAAAACTCAGACCCCATCTTTCCTTAGGGAGTCAGTCAAAATGCTACCTCTTAAAACTTCATGATACATCCTAGATGAGAGTAAATTCTGCCTCCTCTTAACTTATCTTGGAAATTAAATTGCCTCTTCTATGATTCAGATCAGTTACTATCTTGCATTCTAGTAAAATTATCTGTGTATATTTCTTCCATTCATTCATTCGCTTTGTATTTATTGGGCACCAACCAATAGTGTGCTGAGAGCCAGGAATATAAAAGAGAAATGGATATTGCTGCTACCTAGTTCATTATTTTGTGATTAATCACTGTGCACACGCATGCTGAAGATGTTCAGTGCAAGTTCCAGAAACTCTGCCTGAGGGCATTTTACAGTACCCAAAGTAGGTAGAGTTGCCAAGGGGTCAGTGCCCCTCAGAGCAGCCTTAATTCAATATGGCTGGGAATTAGTGGATAAATCACTCAGCTTCCACCCTCACCCAGTTCTTACCTTCAACCAATGATGAGCAATATCAAGTAGTTAAGTAACCCAGCTGTCTCACCCCTCTGGTAAAACAATTCCAACACATGCTTTCCCAGAAGATCCTGGTGGGACTTACGCTCTAACTATTGCCTCTGTAGTTACTGGCTAGATAATGCATTCCATTGATAGATTGATTGATTGATTGATTGATTGATACTGGGGATTGAACCCAACAAACACTGAGCCATATCCCCAACCTGTTTTATTTTTTAATTTTGAGACAAGATTTCACTCATTTTCCCAGTCTGGCCTCAAACTTGTAATCCTACTGTCAGCCTCCCAAGTAGCTGAGATTATAGGCCTAGACTGCCACACCCGGCTATATGATGCACTCTTTATTGGTACCCTGCCCCCTTCTGTATTGCTTCCTTACTCCCTTATTTGTGCTTCCTGGGATCACCTCCTAATAAAATACTTGTTCTCAAATCCTCATGTCAGGGACAGTATCTAGGGCAAGTCAGCCTTAGCCAAGAGGTGACTGTGGAAGTCTTGGTTTCTATTCTCATATAATTTATTCATTAGTGGAAGATTCAGACAAGACAATG